>VIAB01005265.1:103475-124451 GCA_009801035.1 Oophaga pumilio | reverse complement strand
GAGTTGGTGGATGCTTTAGTCCAGGTCTGGGAGTAGATCCCTCACGGGACCATCTGCCGCCTCATCAGGAGCATGCCCAGGCTTTGTAGTGAGGTCATACAGGCACAGGGAGGTCATACAGTCACGTAGAGGCTATACACACTACCTAGCATCATTTTGACTTGTTTTAAGGACATTACATTCCACTTAAATTTTGTGGGTGACTCCAAATCTAGGCCTCCATTAGTTAATAAATTTGATTTCCATTGATGATTTTTGTGTGATTGTGTTGTCAGCACATTCAACTTTGTACGGAACAAAGTATTCAATGAGAATATTTCATTCACTCAGATCTAGGATGTTATTTATGTTTTTGAGCAGTGTCTATATACACACACAATGAATATCCCTTTATATTTTTCACTCTGTTTCATTACAGCCATTTGGTAAATTCAAAAAAGTTCATTTTTTTCTCATTAATGTAAACTCTGCACCCCATCTTGACTGAAAAAAACAGAAATGTAGAAATTTTTGCAAATTTATTAAAAAAGAAAAACTGAAATATCACATGGTTATAAGTATTCAGACCCTTTGCTCAGTACTGAGTAGAAGCACCTTTTGAGCTAGTACAGCCATGAGTCTTCTTGGGAATGATGCAACAAGCATTTCACACCTGGATTTGGGGATCCTCTGCCATTCTTTCTTGCAGATCCTCTCCAGTTCCGGCAGGTTGGATGGTGCGTAGTGCCTCCATTTTTCATGATCTTGCGCTGAGTGAGGGCTTATTTTTTTGCATGTAGTTTAAAAAATTGTTTTAGTTTTAATGGGGCAAAAAGGGGGTGATTTGAACTTTTATATATTTTTTTCACTTGCTTCAATAGTCTCCATGGGAGACTAGAAGCTGCGATCTTCTGATTGCTTCCCCACTATGTGTAGCTAAAACGCTCATCTGCTACGAGCGCCGGCCACTGGGCGGAGCTCACAAGTTTGGGAATAACAACCACAGGGGTCTCCTGCAGATCCCGGTTGTCATGCCAACCCATCAGAGTCCTGCGGTCATGTGACATGGGCGCAGATGGGCAGAGGTAAGATGCACATCCGGTTTGCGGGAGTTAAATGCTGTCGGAGACTGATAGCGGCATTTAACTATTCTACCCGCAGCTGTTTAGGGGCACATGTCAGTTGATTAGGTCAGTTGTCATGTGCTGGGAAAAGGTGCGGGCTCCGGTGATGAACCTGCACCAAAGAGGGGGAGGTAACCTATGACGGACACTGCACGTCATAGGTCATGAAGGGGTTCATTGGAAATATACTTGTGACTACAGAACAGAAGGAGTTATGTATTCTAGCAAGCTGAGCAGCAGTACTCAATGTCAAGCAGCAGCTGCAAAAGCAAACAAGATTTTAGGATGTGCAAAAATAGGGGTATAATTCCATGATCACAATGTCTAATTAGCACTCTATAAGTCACTTGTAAGGCTACATCTTAAATATGGGAAAAGTAAAGAGGATGAATGCTGTACTCTTGTGTATTATTGTGCACAATAACAAGATAAATACAGACAATATCCTCGCACCTGGTGCAGTAGAACTACAAGTACACCACCACTGAAGATGTGTTGCAAGAATAGTTGTCAACTTATCGCTCCAGCAGAGAGAATCTAAACCTCACAATGTGAAGTTAGAGAAAAGGCCAGTAACACAGGTGCAATCAACACTGACTTGAATGGGCATCCAAGGGTAATGTTCGTCCGGAACATTAGACCATCATGAGGAAGAGGAGTATATAGGACTTGATGCTTTATTAGGGTAGAACTAACGCGTTTCTATTCCAGAAACACAGGAATCTTCCTCAGGTTTATATTTAAAATCAAACACATATTTTTTTTATGCCTATGCTGGATGTGAAAATAGCCAAACTCAAAGGGAGGAAACATTGAACACTGGATCCAGTTTTAGGCTCACCTTTATAATATAAAAAAAAAAAAAAAAAAAAGGATATTGGAAGGTTAGGGTCAGTTGGCTGTTATCCCACTTTTTTTTTTTTTTATTATTAGTCCCCCTTGGCATCTTGATCTTGCTGGGATTCATGGGAATAATAGCATTGCAGACACTTGATGCCTTCAAAATGCCCCCAGCCGCCATGTCAACTCTTTTTCTGAGTTAATTACTACATATTATAGGAGAGTCTTCCATACTGAGAGGCTACAAAAGTTGGTCTTGTTTAGCTTCTTAATGAGATCTCACGAGGCGTCATTTTTTCTATGCATGAATACGTGTGATCAGTACAAAGGTTTGGCACATGATTTATTTCTTCCAAACACCTTACAAAAAAGCCAGCGGACATTCATTAGGAGCAAAAGAAAGGGGATTCTGGCAGCTAAACGGCAAAGGGTTCTTTACAGTTACAGCAGTAAAGGCACTGTCACACTTAGCGATCGCACTAGCGATCACGACAGCGACACGACCTGGCAAGATCACTAGTGCGATCGCTATGTGGTCGCTAGTTAGATTCCAAACATCTCATCAGCGATCTGTATAACGACCTCTACGGTCGTTGGGAAAACCTAGTCCCGCCTGCGACGCTGGTGAAGTCATTCATAAAGGGTGTCACACTCAGCGATTCAGGCTCACCAGCGGGACACCAACGACCAAAACACGGCTCAGAACGTTCATAAGCGATCAGCGACATCTCAGCAGGGGCCACATCGCTGCTACATGTCACACACAGCTAAGTCGCTAACGAGATCGCTACTGCGTCATAAATGGGGACGTAATAGCGATCTCGTTAGCGACCTCGCTTAGTGTGACAGTACCTTTAGACTGTGGCATGCCCGACCTCGAGAGGTAATAACGGAAGATCTAAGGGCTAGACTCTTCTCACAAGAAATAGCATTTTGGGTTATAAATAATTTAGCGAGTGATAGAAAATGCGAAAAGTTTGAACTTGGCGGGCTTGTGTCTTGTTCTCAATCTATGTAATACATCCTTAGGAGAGGCCAACAAAATTTGATTAATGCCCAAATTATTTAGCCCACTAAAGGGAATCTGTCACCAGGTTTTGCCATCTGAACTGAGAGCAGCATAAGACAGGGCCAGAAACTGGGATTCTAGCGAGGTGTCACTTTCTGAGATGCTTTCTGCAGTTTTGATATAATCACCATTATATTAGCAAGAGATCATCACTGAAGGACTAGTAACCCTACTGCCATGTAGTCCTCCATATTCATGAGCGCTGTATAACCCCACCGATTGGCAGCTTACAGTGCATAGGCAGAAAGCTACCAATCAGTGGTGTGTGCGGGGTTATACAGAGCTCAGCACTCATAGATCTGCAACATGTAAAACTGATTTTTATCAAAACTGCAGCAAGCAGCCTAGTAAGTGACACATCACTGTTATCAGAGTCACTGCTAGCAAAAATCTGGGGACAGATTCCTATGAAAAACATAAAAATTCTATAGTATAATGTGGATGTAGGTTGGATCGACTCCCATTAGCTTCACTATTTAAATGGTGGCATGTAAGTATTCATGTTTTCTGTAAAGTCTCCTATGCAGCAAACTAGCAGGCAAGAAGATGCTTAGACATGGATCAGTATTCAATAATAAAACCACAATAAAAGAGGATTTATCAATAGTGAAGCCGTAATGGAAGTCACACCTGGAACACAATATACACAGAGACTAGAATTATAGTTGAACAACTCTATAAAAAACAACTTTATTGAAAATTAGCAGTGACAAACAGACAGAAGTTGTATTGTCTTGGCTTCCTGACAAGGGGAAGCCGCTAGAATTTGCTAGTGGTTTATAATACAGCTGGGTCACCTGGATCTAAACCAAATCAGATTAGCATGGACTCCTCTGACACAGGGACAGAACCTCACTGGGTCGGAACACACACAACACAAAGATTTCAGTGATTGAATAAAGAAAGTTACCAACATGCAGCAATTTTGTGGAAAGTCACTGGAAAGAAAAAATATATATATATGATTTCCTAGTGGTTGTACAGAATACAAGATTCATGGATAAATATACTCACTGCTCCAAGTTATCTGCCTAGAATAATTTATGTATAAACTCTATGCTCATCGATGATCTAAACTGTTCCCTTTACTAGAAAAGGACTAGCCAGGAGTAAGAAAACCTAACACGTCTGTCCTGTTTCCACTTTATTTTTTTTGTTATCTTCTCCACCATAAAACTCTTGATAAAGGGGCAGATCTGTCACTTGGCCGCCAATGGGAACCTAATTGTATCATTTATTTCTATCACCTTCTACAGTAGCCAGCCCGTGTAATCCTATAATAATAAAACCATCCGTTCATTATCGCCTCTACAATATCAGATACAAGAAGTGAGACCCGATGGGCTGACAGACAATTGATCTTGTGAGCGTTGGCCACCGTGATTTCAGCCGCGTCGGATGGATTCTCCCTAAGGGCATGTTCACAAGATGCATTCGTGCTGCATTAATTGCTGACATTGAAATAAAATAAAAATCCACAAACATCATGTAGACATACGCCATCCGTTTACTTGTTGCCCCATATATACCATCCCTCGGGTGCCATTGTGACTAGATCGGGGTATTCATTGTACCTGTAGGGGGTCTTCATGTTGGGGCTGATCAGCATATTATTTTGCACTCACCGAATTAGATGCATACAACACCTTATCTTCTATTACTATACTATAATGCTCATATCGCCCTATTATAGTAGAAATTTGGGCCATCATGTTCTGAAGCCAGTAAGAAATCACTGCAATCGTACTAGTTCTTAAAGCCACTACTATATAAGAAAAGTGAGGAGTCTCGTAGTTCCTACATAGAGTAGGGCTGCATTCACATGAGTGTACTTGTATAGATAAGAAATTGGAAAACATTAAGCTTCTTCTGTGATATTCATCAGTTTCTCTTCTGACATTTACAATCCAAGCACAGAACGTCATATCCGGACCGGCCGCCTGTCTCCTGCCCTGGACTCCGCAGTCTCAAAGGCGTATATAAGGCCGTACTCAGACTATGAATGTTGGAAGCAAGAAACCGCTCTTACATGGCAGATCATACAGAACAATAACGACGTAAATGAGGATGGAATAAAAGGAAGCATTTGTCTCTCACTTATATGGATTCATGAGATACAGACCACGTAATAAAAGGCGTTTTCCTTAGGATGTGACCACCAGGACTCCCACCAATAAGTATAATCTTTATCCAGGGGTTGCATAGCTTTTCATACATACAGCTGTGCTGGCAGCCCTATCCAAAGCCCTACGAATCTCAAAGATGGGCCATTAATGTATATTCCTGGGACTGCCTGGTAACCAAAGTAAAAAAGGGCAATGTACGGTAAATAGTTGCCAAACCTACGAATTTTGTATTCAATATCGCCAAAATACAGCTAAGGGACATGGCACACTCATGTGAATGAGGCCTATCAGGACAGTAATGCAAATGACGGAAGAATTAGTGTACACATATGGTTGTCCAATTTAGACAAGTCCCTCCTATGTGTCCTAATAGGGTATGCAGGGTGGGGGTCTTTCAATTAAGGCTCTCGATTCCTAGCTAGTGCTGTAGCTCAGCCCTCTGGGAAATGGTTTGGGGTAAATGAACCCACCAGCCCTGGGATGAGTCTTTGTGCAGGCAGAATGCACCAGCTCCTCTGCACGGCCACATGTGCACCGCGCGGAGACCCGATCTTGGTGATCAGAAGGGATGCTCTAACATACACTTATTACTGCATTGCTGTCTGGATTTCTACATGGTTTTCCAGCCAATTGTACAGTGACTATAACGAGACCTCCTCCCTCTTGAAGCTTTTCATGCAGCAGCAATGATTCGCAAAACATTTTATAGACCGATCTATATGGATTTTTTGCATTTTATGGTCAAATGACTTCTAGATCTTTACTTTCTAGGTTTAGAAAGGGTAAATCAGATCTCTCCTACTTTGCACTGACGAGGACCAACAGTCCGAAACACCGTGTCTGCAAATGGAGATTCTGATTTGGCTTTTATCCTAAGTCATATTACAAGACTCGTTAAAGGGTTGATTGTGACTTGTAGGATCGCTACTTCCAATAGGTGGCGCTATAGAGTACAAGTCCTCTTTGTTTGAAGAGGCAATTTGCATATTAGGTTTAGAAAGTAATTTTTGCACTTTTTTTTTTACAAACATTTAGCCTCTATGATTATTTTGCTTTCATTTAGTTAAAAATATTAAAAATAAAGCTTTACAATTTTTTAGCTACAAAAAAAACCCTATAAATACAACCTATATTTTTCTATGCCCATATATTTATTTAAAATACACTTAGGATTGGATTCTTTTTTTACCTTTTATCTTTTTATGGCTTGTTCTCCAAGGATCAGCAAAAATTTGGAGGAGATTCTGCTAATTTTTACAATACAGATTATCCCTGTAACCCTAGAGATAATTGAAGCCCCAGTTACAGGGGACACCAGCCATAGTCATGTGACAAATAGGACCATTTAGGTCAAGTTGAGCCGGTTTTACACGTCTGACATTCATGGTCTGGGTATGGACTGGGATGTTTGTGCTTGCTGGGATCCCTTGTCTACAACTCAACAGGTTCATAGATGTCTGAGGCTGACAAGTTTGGGTCAGGAGACTTGTGGTTGGCTCGAATATAGAAATCTGCACCATGAACACTGGACTTGTGAAACTGGTTTTAGGCCCAAAGTACCATCTACACCAAATAATGTAATCAGAGGCTACTGCCAGGTAACAGTCATATAGTTACCAAATCACTAAAGCAAAGGAAGAGAGTAGTTATAGTCACTGTATACGACTGGAGAACCCTTTTAAGGCTGGGGTCACACATGCGAGAAACTCGCACGATTCTCGTGAGTCTCTCGCATGAACACCCGGCACTGCCGCCGGCATGTAATTCTATACAGCCGCCCGCTCCGGTCCGAGTGCCAGCGGCAGTGAAGGGTGTTCATGCAAGAGACTCACACGAAAATCGTGCGAGTTTCTCGCATGTGTGACCACAGTCTAATGTTCAATCCCTGGTCCTCAAGTATTAACAAGGTCTAAAAAAAAAAAAAAAAAAAAAAAACAGCTTTATTTTCTATTTTCTAGTTGCAGAATAAAAAAATGGTTAATGTGCAAGAGTACTGCTTTTTATTCTGAGACCAGTTTTATACTTGAGGTCCACTTTAACTTTTTTTTTTTTTTTAAAGGCATCTACAAGGGACACAGAGTAAGAGAGAAAACAAAAAACAAACACAAAGAAAACATAAAATGAGAATGACCAATTAGCAATGGGCATTGAAAAGATCGGGGCTGTATTGAAATAAGTTCTAAAAACACAAAATAAAACTTAAGAATTAGAAAAACTTGCAAGAACAGCAGTAAAAATACCAAGCATGACTCTTCTTGTGTGGTTTCTGTCCAGCACACGGCAACCTTACAATCTGGAGATAAAAGTCAGGGAAATTCAAGGTAAAAACAGTCAAAAGTACAACAGCTTTTTTTCAAAAAGTTTCTTGGGTGGGTTCAGTCCGCTTTCAGTCACAAGACTCGCTCCACATGTACCTTGTCCTGCAAGTTAATCATCCTCTTCTCCTTCATCTTCAAGGTCCCGTTTTCTTTTTTGACCTTTTTCTGCTTTGGAGGTGAGAAACGCACATGAGTGGATCACAGACTACTGAACGGTCAACGCCACGTTACTTACAGTGTAGAGAGATCTGGCCATCATCAACTAGACACCCTGTACACACAATGCTAAAGTGAACAGATTTTTGTAAAATTGCACACAGTCTATTACAACCTGGAGCCCTGCCACAACTACAGGCACGGCCTTACAATCTCGCTAACAAGAGTGTGTCCCAGACAAAGATTTATTTTTCAAATACGGTAAATGTAAATTTTTTCAAGAGAATTTTTAGCCTAAATTAATTTAACCCCTCAATGACCACCAATACATCTTTTTACTGACCTAAGAGATAAGAAAATACCATCCCCTGATGGGTGAAGATGTTAGCTGCATCTAACAGCCGACACCCTGGTGCATCACTCATGATCCGTGTTGGCACAGACTATGGCCCTTTGACCCCTTAGATGCTGCTGTCAAAAGTGACAAAGGCATCTATAGTGGGGAAAATAAGTATTTGATACACTGCCAATTTTGCAAGCTTTCCCACCTACAAAGAATGGAGAGGTCTGTAATTTTTATCGTAGGTACACTTCAACTGTGAGAGACAATCTAGAAAACAAAATCGAATTGTATGATTTTCACGTAAATACACTTCATTTTATTGAATGAAAGTATTTGATCACCTGTATTAATTGCACCTGTCCACACAATCAATCACACGCCAACCTCTCCATCATGGCCAAGACAAAAAAGCTGTGTAAGGACACCAGGGACAAAATAGTAGACCTGCACAAGGATGAGCTACAGGACAATAGGCAAGCAGCGTGGTGAGAAGGAAACAACTGTTGGCACAATTATTAGAAAATTGAAGAAATACAAGATGACGGTCTATCCTCCTTGGTCTGGGGCTCCATCTAATGTCTGGGCGCATGGAGTATGGAGTACTCTAAGAAAGGTCAGGAATCAGCCCAGAACTACACGGGAGCACCTGGTCAATGACCTGAAGAGAGAAGAGACCACAGTCTCAAACATCACCGTTAGTAACACACTATGCCGTCATAGATTAAAATCCTGCAAGGCACACAGGTCCCCCTGCTCACGCCAGTACATGTCCAGGCAGTTTGAAGCTCACCAATGACCATCTGAATGATCCAGAGAATGCATGGGAGAAGGTCATGTGGTCAGACGAGACCAAAATAGAACTTTTTGGCATCAACTCCCCTCGCCGTTTTTGAAGGAAGAAGAAGGATGGGAACAACTCCAAGAACACCGTCCCAACCATGAAGCATGGTGGGGGAAACATCATGCTTTGGGGGTGCTTTTCTGAAAAAAGGGACAGGACAACTGCACCATACTGAAGGGAGGATGGATGGGGTCAGAAATAGTGAGATTTTGGCCAACAACCTCCTTAACTCAGTAAAAGCAATGAAGATGGGTTATGTTTGGGTCTTCCAGCATGACAATGACATGAAACACAGCCATTAATTATTATTATTAATATTTATATAGCACCATTGATTCCATAGTGCTGTACATGGCAACTAAGGAGTGGCTCCGTAAGAAGCATTTCAAGGTCCTGGAGTGGCCTAGCCAGTCTCCAGCCCTGAACCCAATAGAAAATGGTTGGAGGAAGCTGAAACTCAATGCTGCCCAGCGACAGCCCCGAAACCTGAAAGCTCTGGGGAAGATCTGTATGGAGGAGTGGACCAAAATCCCTGCTGCAGTGTGTGCAAACTTGGTAAAGAACTACAGGAAACATCTGACCTCCGTAATTGCAAACAAAGGTTTCTGAACCAAATATTAAGTTCTGCTTTTCTATTGTATCAAATACTTAATTCATGCAATAAAATGCATATTAATTATGTAAAAATCCTAAAATAAAAACGGAAAATCACATTGTAAGATTCTGTCTCTCACAGCCGAAATGTAAATACAATAAAAATTACAGACCTCTCCATTCTTTGTAGGTGGGAAAACTTGAAATATCGACACTGTATCAAATACTTATTTTCCCCACTGTAGATGATTAAAAGAGCATGGTGGCTCCTTCTATAACCCCATCAGCACCCCAAGTTAGTCATCGTGTGGTTCTGATGCTTGCCATTGCTATCCAAGACCAAGTAACGGCAGCAGCATATGCCGGCTATAATGGTCTGTTCAGATGTTAGTAACATTTTAGTGGTAAAAAGAACACTTTTCATTTGTCATTCCACTTTGCATTCATTCATGAAAAGCACCTGAAGGGTTAATAATAATACCTGACAACAGTTATGAATATGTTGAGGGGTGCGGTTTTTAAAATAGAACCAATTTTGGGGGTTTACCAATTTATGGCTCCATGAAAGTCACTTCAAAACTAAATAATATGGCACTAAAAATAAAGTTGTTTTTGGTTTTCCTCCAGAAAATTTACAAAAAAGAAAAATTGCTGCAATTTTTTTTAAAACCTTCTAACATCCTAACGAAATAAAAGGACATTTTACAGATGGTGCTGATGTTAGGCAGACATAAGGTAAATGTTATTTAATAACCATTTTGTGGTGTGACTATCTGGAAAGAAGATATAAACAAAGTTTGAAAATTGCTATTTTTGGTCAAATATCTGATATTTTTTTTTTATAAATAAACAGAGATGGGCGAACAAGAACAGTAAAGTTCGGCGTCTGTACCCAACACATACTGTTTGGGCACGGACACAGAACATGGACTTCACCAGGAAGTCCGTGTTACTGTTCGGGTTCGGCTGCCCGAGCACCGGGAGTTTGTTGCGCTGTCAAGTGCTTGGCACCGCGGCAAACACCGCTTCTGATCGGCGGTGAAATCATCCCTGCCAGTCAGAGAGACGCGGTTCCCACGCAGTCAAAAGACAGAGCGAGTGCTCCGCTGTGATCGGAGGTATAAAGTTTTCATCCAGTCACTGGTGTCAGCTGATGGGACTACAGCACCCATCATCTGTGAGAACAGGAGCAGCATGATGGGGGTATTCATCAGCCGCTCCTGCGCTGTAAATAATTACTCCATTACTAACCTTAGGGCTTGATGTCACCTGACAATACAAAGGTGACATCAACCCCACAAATATGAACCCCATTTGCCACCGCTACAGGACAAATGGGAAGAGCCGGGACCCACAACTTTTTTTCTTAAATTATTTATTTGCAGCGCAGGAGCTGCTAATGAATACTCCCATCCACCGCTCCTGCTCTCACTGTTATTAGCAGTAGTCGGATGATGGGAGCAGTTGTCCCATCCGCTGACACCAGTGACTAGAGGTAAACTTTACACCTCTATCACAGCTGAGCACTCACGCTGTCTTTTGACAGCGTAGGAACCGTGGCTCTCTGACCGGCGGGGAGGATTTCACCGCCAATCAGAAGCGGTCTTTGCCGCGCTGTCATGCACATGACAGGGCAGCAAACACTGGATGTTTGGGCCCCCATTCAAGTGAATGGGGTCCGGGGTCGAGTCCGGTTACTGTTCTGGCACCCGAACCCAAACTTTTTGTAACTGGCCGAACCCGCCTGACACGAACATCCAGTTGTCCGCCCATCTCTAAACATAAACAATATTTACCTAAATTTAGCATTAAAAGTACAATGTGTCACACACGAAAAAAAAATAAAAAAAATTACTGGAATATGTTGAAACATTCCAGTTAAACAGCCACATAAAGTAACATGTCAGATTTGAAAAATTTGGTGTGGTCACTAAAGGGTTAACCCCCCTCCCCATAGCTACAATTAGGTCAATGAACTGCAAACACTACAGAACAAAATGCTGCCTATACCATCTGTATCTGAGGGATTAGCCACATACCGTCCTGGTCAGCCTCATCCTCTTCTTCTTTAGAAGCTTCCTCATCCTCCTTTAGGAGAAAAAAAAAACAAAATGCAGATTAATAGTGGATTACGGAGTTTCCCCAATAATGATTAACCCTTAAAGTGTCGGGGGGGAGGGGACAACCTGGCAGTGCTACCAACTGGAAACACTTGGGAAAAGCTCATGTATGTTAATGTAATTATGATATTCTAAGGAATAACAGTAGAAAAGAACATTACAGAGCTACATTAGACGTGTACATGATATGTATGTATTAGACCAACGTTGGCCAAATCTATGGAGGTCTGCAGGATCGGACGACAGTCTAATATGTACTAAGGCCACCCGACTCAACCCCCCAAAAGAGGATGACAGGGACGGGGAGAGAAGGAACTGGACTGCTGGGTGGTCCTTTTATTCTGTAGACGATAAGCTGCCTGAAACAGAACACAGGGGAGCTCGCTGAGTGTTCCTGCGAGTCTGCTGAACCAGATAGTTGTCTTTGGATACCACAGAGTCCCACAGCAGATTGTTCTCTTCTCCTCATACAGAACACATGCATGCTCAGCTGAACTGAGAGTGCTTGTATATTTGGCGATCAGCTATCTGACGTGTATGGACACATTAGGCTGCGTGCCCACGATCAGGAATAGCAGCGTCCTACACTACAAGCACAGTGAATGGGATTTATAGAAATCCTATGCCCACTGTGCTTCTATTTAACGCTGCGTAAACTCACCCGCAGTGCGGGTTTACGAGCCACAGCATGATAATTTCTGTAGCTCTGCTTCGGATTCTGAACTATACAATGTCATTACATGCGGTAAATCCTTATGTACTGACAAACAAGTAATTAGAAGGCAGCAAAAGTACGCTGCGTCCAAAACGCTCCTATTTCTGATCATGGGGACATAGCCTTAAATATGAACTGATAGCGTGCCATATGCTAGGTGACAAGATGACCACCAGAATGGCTAGTGGAGCTTAAAGTTAATGTGTCACTAGAAAAACAGGGTTTGGGGCAAGATTTTTTTTTATGTCCTTTTCATTAAAAAAAAAATAAAACAATAATAATAATAATTATAATAATACTCAAGATCAGCAAGGGGTTTCTTTTATTTTTAGACGGTGATATTGAGAATTTTTGGGCACACACAAACACTGGTAAAAAAATAAAATAAAAAATAAAGAAGTCAGTGACGTCTGCAGTAGAATCCTAGTGATATAAAACAGTAATATCATAGAAAGCAAGGATATAAAAGTAGAGTCGCACCTCCTCTTCGCCGCTAACGTCCTCCTCTTCTACCTCATCTTCATCGTCCTCTTCCTCGCCCTCTTCACCCGGGGGAGCGTCCTCATCATAGTCTTCCTCTGTGTAGGGGGGGGCAGCTTCAGTCACCAACAGACTGGAGATGTGTGTAATATAGTCTCCAGTCTGTGAGCCACAGACAGAGGGAGTAACAAAACATCAGACAATACAGGGCATGTGATGGGCGTCTACGATGTGACCACACCGTGTACATTACAGGCTTTACGGCAGAGGGAACGCCAACGACTAAAAGATATGCAGCGAGTGCAGTAACGTCCCGTCATGTGTCAGGTGAGTACTCAGCAGAGTAGCGGCGTCGCTTACAGCAGTCTGTATTCTGAGAACGCAGTGAGAAGAGAGGTCGTCACAAAGTAACTGGCTCCACTCAGAGAATAGCATCTACTGCAATTGGTGCCGGGCCGGGAGGAGATCCAATTTCCTGGCTTCGATCTATATTTCCAGGGTCCTGGTCATGTCATGGTCACACAGGTGCATGGTTCATGACAGTTATCACCTCTGTGTCCATCACATCCTCAGAATACAACTTTATACCCAGCAAATAAATAACAGTCCTTTCTAATTCGTGAGATCTTGAAACTGAAGAATGCCTACAGAAAAATTATACAACATTTTCCTAACTAAAACCAGACTCCGGCTCATGAATGACCTTCCTATACATTTGCCGTATCTTTATTCCACATTTATTTTCACTGCCAGCTGCCTGTTTTTGCATCTTCCTAAAGATTGGCAAGTAGAGGCACGCCCTATGAAACGCGCGTCGCAGGGGTAGGTCAGAAGTTGTTTTTACAGGTTCTTTGTTCTAGACGGATGCTTTTTGTTACAAGGATTTACCAATTTTGCAGGGGTGATGCCAACACTGTACGATACACGCTGAGTACAAAA
The DNA here is from genome assembly GCA_009801035.1 of Oophaga pumilio. Lineage (NCBI taxonomy): Eukaryota > Metazoa > Chordata > Amphibia > Anura > Dendrobatidae > Oophaga > Oophaga pumilio. The sequence continues at coordinate 110,807 of VIAB01005265.1, read as the reverse complement.
TCATTTCAATACCTTCTGTATAATTGTGCTAATCTAGTAAGAGAAACCCCCAAATAGCAAAGAGACATGTAACATAAGGAAACAATGTGTTACACAAGAAGACGAACAAAGCAATGGTTTCCAAGGGAACTAGTAAAAATTGAGAATATTTTTATACCAACACAGTATAGGGGCTGTCGAGATACAGTTAGATCTGCTTTGTGCCTCCCCCACAGACTATTATCTGCAGCTTCTTTAATAATGCATCTTCCTCTGCCATCATGTGCACTCCCATGTCATACGTGCTCAGTCAATTACTCCCTCCGTACTCGCTAACCAGTCACTCCTGCCATCACTAAATACACCTCCGAGCATAACTAATGGCTGTATCACCCTTCATTGGGGGTTTCGGTTTTGCTGCTAAGATTAACCTAAAAGATGAGAGATCCATGGTCAGCAGATCCCGCTCTGCTTGAATATTCAGAAGTGAGTGCAATTACTCTCCCTGTCACACCGACAGGGGCCCAAAACCTGAAAGTGTCAATGGTTAGCGGGCCCTCACAAAGGATAAGTGATCCATGGGAATTTCCTGAGGACGTTCACCAGTATAGGGACCCGACCCCCAAAAAAATGCAAAAGGTGTCATCAGAAAATGAGCTATGGTTTAAATCAGGTTCTTGTGTTAATCATATTTTCATTTGTCAATCACAATCGGTGAAAAAAAGAAAGAAAACTTGCAATTCTTACTCTGGCCACTGGGGCATTTTTAGATTCAAATTTCCAGTCCTTTACAGTGCAAATTGCCTCTTCAAACAAAGAGGACTTGTACTCTATAGCGCCACCTATTGGAAGTAGCGATCCTACAAGTCACAATCAACCCTTTAACGAGTCTTGTAATATGACTTAGGATAAAAGCCAAATCAGAATCTCCATTTGCATTCCTTTTACAGAACACTTTTCAGCAGTCTCATTATCAGCAGAGGCAGGATGACATTGACAGGTAACTGAGCTATAACACAGGATTTAACATTTACAATAAGTGATGTCACAGGTCCCCCTTCTTCCACAATGACCTTTACACGGGCTTAATAGATGCTTCAATACAATGTAATAGGGTCAGAGTCAGTTTATTGTTGCCAATATACATGTGAATTCCAGGAAGTCCAGAGTTGCCACAGTGGCCAGTGTGAAAATTGCAAGATTTTTATTTTTAAATATACAATGCAATATGAAAATAGATAAAAAAAAAAGAAAAGAAAAAAAAAGAGCAAAATTTAGTTAATACATTTAACATAAAACTCGTAATTAAAGCAGTATGTCATTTTCTGATGACAGATTCCCTTTAATGGCTCGACTATCCAGATTCATGCAGGTTGGGGAATAACAAATGAGCGCTCCAGCATTTCTCACTGCTGCATTGTGAGATCAGGGGCGCTGCCATCATGGTGTTGATGGCCACCTGACAGATATTGGCAGGTCTCACGTATGGCTGGAAGGTATCATGCCCCTCTCCAATTAATAACATGTCAGTCCCGTCTCATCTCCCGATGCTGAACAGCGAGGCACTGGATAAAGGCAGTCCTAATAATGGGTCTTACGTTACAAGTGGAAAGCCAAAAACAAAAATAAAATACTTTTAGATCAAGACGAGTTCTCCATTACTCACCATCCTCGTCATCATCATCTTCATCATCTAAATCCTCCACATAGGCTTCTGCATCAGAGTCAGGCGCTTCTTTCTCATCGCGGTCATACCCATCTAAATACGTGAGCTGGGGAAGGAGCTTGAAGACGTTGTCTCGGTAGTCGCAGAGGTTGGTGACTTCGCAGTTGAACAGGTCTAAGCTCTTCAGGGTCTCTAATTTTTTCTGAAAAGGGGAGATTTTGTTAGCGAGAGCGTCCGGCTCCGAGAAGAATTCCGACAAGACAACCCGAGCGGGCAAAGCGGACGATGTTAAATGAGCAAAGTGGCTCTGGATCCACCACTCACCAGCGGCTCTATTGTGCTCAGGTCCTTTATTCTGTTTCCACTTAGGTTAAGGTGCGTGAGGTTTGGACACTTTTCTGACAGTATTTCCAGTCCACCAGAGATGTTGTTATCACTCAATTCCAACTACGGATAGAAAACAAATAAAAAAAATATCAACGTCCGACCAGTTTTACAGGACGCCACGAAGAAGATGAGAAGCAGAATAGGGAAAACAAAGAAATGAGCCGGAATATATGTACTGTTACTATTTATTCATTTTCTTACTAAAGGGCCTTTTCTCATTTCCTCTTTACCTTATAGGTTTTTTCATCTCTCAACTATTATCAGTATCATTTCTCTGTACAAAAAAAAAGCAGATTTTTTTCTGCGATCATCATAATACGTATCCAGTGATCAGAGAAGCTGCAGGGTGTTCGGAAATGTGCTGAAAAATTTAAAAGGAAGCAATTTTGCTGGTGGCCTCCAGAGGGCAGCAGAGGAGAAACTGTTAGTCCAGCCAGTGCGAGTTGTGGAAGAAATGCCAGTGTGTGGTTTCAGGCTTCCTGGTGGGAGAATGTTCCCACAGGACCTCAGCTGAGGAATGTGACGGCAGAAATGATGTCGATTTGCAGACAGTAAAATCCGTAGCGACATCCACAAATGGAATCGCTGCAAACTTCACAGGCAGAAATCTCATGCACTACACAGTGGATATTCCACAAGCAAGTCCACAGTGGTAAAATCACCGCATATTCACAATGTGGGAATATACTGTGGAGCGTATGCTGGGAATAATTGTTCAAAATTGTGGAAATGATGCAATCACCCCAAATATTTCACCTTTGACAAGAGGAGGAAGACGATTTTACACATCACTGGACAATGAATCCATTATACACACATATAACATATATCTTAGAGAGGGTTATCAGAAAAAACCTAAATACTGGGAGACCTGTGTGCGACTCTCCTTTTCAGAGGTAGACATAAATCGGGTGATTTACCTTTTTCAATTTGATTAACTTTGGTAAATTGGCGACGGAGCTGAGGCAGACATTGATTGTGCTCAGAAACTCCAGCTCTTCAAATTCGTCAGTCAAGCCCTCTATTTTTCCATCTTTTGACCGGCAATTATCCAGAACGAGCTCCTTTACCTGCAAAAAAAGAAAGAGCCGTCAGTGTTACACAACCGTGCGCGTCACCGACTCCTGCACGGATCGGGTGGATGCTACATGCCAATTCAACCGACACCCAGCATGGCAGGACAAGCAATGCCCCATGGGGTGGGGAGGAAGTGAAGGACGCTGGCTCCCTGGTTCCACTGGAAGTCAATGTAAAAACATTTTGATAGAGAGGTCTCCTATATCAGATTGGTGTGGTCTGACACTTGGCTTCCCTATCAGCTGTTAATACTGCTGCAGTCGCCAGTGTATGGTGCTGGAACAGCACAGCTCCGTACAGCGTGTGGTAGCCATTCTCTAGTGCTGCTGCCATTCTCCTATTTAAGGGAGTAGGAGCTGAGCTGCGATACATTAGTAAGGTCATAAGTTACAGAAAGAACCAGCCCCAAGCTTGTCACAATGGCGCACCCTGCTAGACATGTTAGGCCACTTTTCTCCGTATTTCGCCTCCAGGCCTCCTTCAGTGATAATGAATCTGGCACATTTCACTACTCTTGTACATTTTTTTTTACACTGTTTAGTAAGGTGGAAAAAAAATGTGTAAAAACACATAATAGAGAGGACGCACACCATGAGATTCTGGATCATGCTCCTTAGTAAACGTCCCCCCATCGTGTAGGGCCCCGCATGGCGCTTGAGGGACGATGCGTGACAGAGGTTTTCTCTGACGAGTGGAATCAGTGCGTCAGGACCCAATGCACTCAGTATAAGTATCACTACTGCCCTGACTCCCATCAGGTTCTTGTCATATTTGCAAAGTATAATCACAAACCGCAATGCTGTGTCCATCTGTCACACACAGTGCAATTATCACATCAAACACAACTAAATCTGCACCAGACGCAGATGTGAACGCAGCCCAACACATCCTCAAATCCACACGGGTTATATAGTCAGCATTATCCAGACTGTGGACTGTTACGTCAGAAACACAAGCACATGTCACAGTGGCACGCTGCGCTCCTCTGATTAGACGGAAAGTGCGTCCCAAAATATTAACCAGCCTCATCTGTACACAGAGTGCCCCGCAGATAAACCCTCTTATCAATGTGGAGACAGTGAAGGAGGAAAACATCACGAAAAGAGTCCAGAAAACTGCTCAAAGGACAGTTCCTTAGTGTGGTGTAATTACCAAATATGTCCACAGAGCAGGGGTGGAGCCCTCGATGACCTTTCTCCGGCCCCCAGGCAGATTCCCAGGGACCGCAGTGCTTGGGATGGCAGCTGTGTTTGGCGGCCGTCCGCCCTTTAATTTCTTCCTGCTGTGTCAGCACGTAGCGTTCAGTACTGGATGCTGGGGCACAGGCAGTGAAAGGTTACGTCCTCACACCAGTGGCAGCACGTACCTTGTGGGAGGAGTTAGAGCGCAATTTGTACGGCCCCTGAAGAGTGGCATCAATATCCAAGAGGCCCATGGAAGAAAAAAAAGTCCTCCCCCCGTGCCATAGAGCATCAGGGGCGAGCTCGAAACACGTGGCAATCACTATGAAATAAATATGAGGACAACATATAACATTCCTATAAACAACCATTAAGAAAATAAAGCACCATCTGTCATCGTGAGGGCGACACCACCAAAGGCCAACCACCGCAACGGGCTGTTATCTTCTGACAATTGCGCGCCCATTGGGGCACTTTGGGAAGCCTGAGAATAAGCCACGTGGTCAGATGCCGCGTGTGTCCTCACACCGATGACGTGGGGACATAACACAGCCTTCACAGACTCCGATCAGACCGGGCATAAAGTGACATCGAGCACAGTAACATTCCTCCAATCCACCATCCAGTAGTCCAGAAAGCCTTTACTCATCCTTTTGCATTAAAGTCTACCAAAAATAAAAAGTGGGCGATTACTTGTGGCTGCAGAATTGCTTTAGGTAGCGAGATGCGAGCAACACGGGAGATGCTACATTAATAGTCACACTTGACTTATACCAAGCTGGAAAAGTGGCCCAATGCTTGGGTGATCTGTAACCGTCCTGCCATGGTGGCATCACGTCACCTGTAGTGACACGTCCACATACGTCTCCTGGCATGAAGGCATCACCAGGTAGCCCCCTGCCTAACCCAGCACTCACTTCTACCCTTATAAGAAAATGTTATAAAATGATCTACAATAATGCAATTATTTGGCAGCGGTCATCAGCGTTGATTGTAACGCATAAGAGGACTGCGGCAGTATATAAGAGCCGGGGAGCAGCGGTGCCTCGCACTGACACACAGAAGCCACCATTCACTGCCACATCAGACTGATAACAGCTGATGGTGGAGGGTGCCGGACCGCCACTCATATGCTAATGATGGTCATAAATATCAGACATCAATATAAAGTGATGGACTGCCCCTTTAAATAGGCTAGTTGCTGTGCTATATTACTATGTAGCCAATAATGATAATAAACATCACAACAAGATCGCGTCGCCACATTGATAACTTCCGACAACTCCGCACTGCAACCCACCAGTCACATATGTCCCCAATGTGCAGAATTAGGGCCCACCTAAGACCTCAATATCAGAGGCATGTATGTATGGCTCACATGGGACTTGTCTGTGATTTGGGGGCAGAGGGAACGAAATCATAACTTTAAAATAGATGAGCAACAGCAAGAACCACAAGTCTGAAGTCGCACGACTTGCCTGAGAATCACAATCCAACCGCACGTAGCCGGAAAACAGATTCACACATCTGGGTTTCGCTGTCCGAGTCCAAACCACAATATACGGAGCGGCCGCAGGTCTCCTGACAAAAGCCCGACAGCATCATATACACCTGCGAGACTGGAGTTAGGGCAAAGAGACCCACGGCCACTCCGTGTGTGAACGGGAACTAAGAGGATGCTCGTGAAGGATCTGAGGCCCAGGGTCCTTGTCACCACGGCCCTCCCAGAGCGAGCAGCGATCATCCTGTGTGTCTGACAACTCATGACTTACACCGCATCTCCTTAGTGGTCACAGGTGGTAGGCGCCATATATTTAAGGGCACTGTGCCAGTGTAGTGACACCCAGAGGCCACTGCCAAGGAGGCAATATCAGGGGGAGACCAACAGGTAATACAAAGGGCCACCATGAGCCTGATGGTCACATACAGACATACAGGTCACACCGTGCCCTCACACCCACTACCGGCACAGAGTACAGGTGGCCACATACAGGGCACGACGTGCCCTCACACCGACTGCTGGTACAGGGCACAGCTGACCACATATAGGACACACCGTGCCCTCACACCCACTGCTGGTACAGTGTACAGCCGGCCATATATAGGACACACCGTGCCCTCACACCCACTGCTGGTACAGGGCACAGTGTACAGCCGGCCATATATAGGACACACCGTGCCCTCACACCCACTGCTGGTACAGGGCACAGTGTACAGCCTGCCACATATAGGACACACCGTGCCCTCACACCCACTACCAGCACAGCGTTCAGCTGGCCACATATAGGACAACGTGCCCTCACACCCGCTACTGGCACAGTGTACAGCTGGCCACATACAGGGCACGACGTGCCCCCACATCCGCTGCTGACACAGGGCACAGCCGGCCACATACAGGACACACAGTGACCTCACACACACTGCAGGCACAGCGTACGGGTGGCCATATATAGAACATACCGTGCTCTCACACCCACTGCTGGAACAACGTACGGCAGGCCACATATAGGACACACCGTGCTCTCACACCCACTGCTGGAAGAACGCACGGCCGGCCACAATATAGGACACACCGTGCTCTCACACCTGCTGCTAACTAAGGGCACAGCGTACAGAACACACCATGCCCTCACACCCACTGCAGGCACAGCGTACGGGTGGCCACATATAGGACACACCGTGCCCTCACACCCATTGCTGGCGCAGGGCACAGTGTACAGCTGGCCACATAGGACACACCGTGCCCTCACACCCACTGCTGGCGCAGGGCACAATGTATGGGCGGCCACATATAGGACACACCGTGCCCTCACACCCGCAGCTGGTACAGGGCACAGCCGGCCACATATAGGACACACTGTGGTCCGTGCCCTTACACCCGTAGCTAGTACAGGGCACAGCGGGCCACATATAGGACACACCGTGCCCTCACACCCACTGCTGGTACAGGGCACAGTGTACGGGCGGCCACATATAGGACACACCGTGCTCTCACATTCGCAGCTGGTACAGGGCACAGCCGGCCACATATAGGACACACCG
>VIAB01005265.1:28732-40065 GCA_009801035.1 Oophaga pumilio | reverse complement strand
GCACAAGACACTATATGAACTGTACTTCTTATTTGACAACGGGTTTTTCTTCTGAGGTAGTAGTTGTGGCTTCATGTAAAACCAAGATGGTGCACCGTAGTGCAACTATTTACAGAAAAGTACTTGGGCTGGCTCAGTCCTCAGCCTCGCAGTCCATGCATGATAAACGTATTTTCAAATATTCACATTTTAAATTCTATTAAAGTGCAAAATCTTCATCAAACATTTTTAAATAACCATTAAACTTCTTTTTAAATTCTGTTAACTGGTATAATCTCGTACCCAGCCGGGTATTCTACTTTATGCAGGCTATGTAAACATTACATACTTTTTAGTGCAATTATGCGAACTTTTCTTTTCCAACTTTATACATTATTCATGCGGTAAACCCCTGTCTGGGTCCTACCGGTCTTCACTTTTTACTAATCAATTACGTCTTCCACCCCGGGGGCTGGAACTACGCGATGCTCTTTAGAGCACATGACAAACAGGTCGTGACCTGCTATCAAGGTCTGGGTCGCTACAGTCCTTGTGCGAACCGCTAGGGGCACGCCGGGTGCTTCCTCTTTGTGAAACGCCGATTGCGTCGCTACAGGTGCCGCAGTATCTTGCGATGCCAATTTGGTCGCAGTTTGCGTAGCAGAGGGCGATTCAGCTGTAACCGCAGTTTGCGATGCAGAGGGAAGCTTGGCTGCAGAGGGGTATGCAGGAGGCGATGCCGTTTGCAACTTAAATTGCGATGGGCCTGCAGGGGGCGATGCTGGAGCACGACCTGGTGCTGTGGGAGCTCGAAACGGGGTCGCTGCGGTAGTGTTGACGTTACCGGCGTCGGGGACGGGGTCACTGACGATTGCGACATTTAGGGCATACCATCCCTTCAGACCCCAGTGCCGCGTATAACTCACTATGTCCCCATTTACTAGGTCCCTACCCGGATGACCGATGGGCAAGTGGGACTCCACATCTCGGCGGCTTACGAAGACCCCTTGATAGAGTCCCGGTTCCCGGATGAAACCCCAGCCCTTGCGGAGCTGGAATTCTACCACGCACCCCTGCCGCCGCGGCTCCCTTAAGGTACCTTTGTCCCGGCGGACGGTTTCCTTATCAGCGACCAACTGCTCGTACTGCCGCTGTCGGTTCCGCTGCACCTCCCGCTCTTCCTCCTGCCGTAGTCGCTGCTCCTCTTCACGACACTGCATCTCTCTTTCCCACTGGACGGCATAGGTGACGTCATCAATACGCTCCATCTCGTCCCAGTCGACTTCCGGCAACGATGGACAGGACCCCTCCGGTGTCCCTACAGGGGATCGGCAATCCGCTGCGGCCTCCCGGCCTGGCTGGCGTTCCGGAACTGGCAGGACCTCCTCAGCCTCCTTCGCCTCCACCACTCCATCGGTGGGATCAGGTACAGCACTTTCGGTGGTCGCCTCCGGTCTTCCTGCAGCCTTTTGCATCAGGGACTTTGGGTAATCAAGCGACGGGGTGATGTCCGTGGGGGAGAACACTGCATCCCACAGCAGCCGCTGTGTCTGGGCACGCCAGCGTTTCTCTGTCACTTCCAGGTCGGTATGGCGCTGGATCATTTTGCGGAGCTCTGCATTTTCCTTTTTCAGCTCCTGCAGAGTGGGGTCGGTGTCCCGATCTGGGGACAGCTCCGGCACAGGCAGCAAATCCGGGGAGCAGGGTTTGTACGCCTCCGCTCTACCGCACTGATCCTGCTGTCCTTCTGCCATCTCGTTCCGGGCCAGACTGTGGTATCCAACAGGAACATTCTGGTCCTTTCCGTGGAGGCGGGATTTGCGTCTCCTCCTCTTCGCATAGAGGATGAAGAGGAGGCGTATTTCTTTAGCAGTAGGGCTGGATCGCACATTGTAGTAGGCCTTGGAGAGGGCGGCCATAACTTTAGCGCCACAGGGGGGGTACACGCCCACGAATGCACGCCCACCTTCTTCTCCAGCGCCTCAGGGCGCGAACATGGCGACAAAAATGGCGGAATATGGCGCCAAAAATAGCAACAGTCTTTTTCACCAACACATTCAATAGGCACACGGGACTCACAATTTTGCAAGCTTTCGTATCCTGTTCGTGACGCCAGAAAGTTGTGTGACGCAACCCTTTTGGTGTGGGTACCAGGACTATGGGGTACTCGGAGCCGAGCCCATGGAAGTCTATGGGAGTTGTCACTGGCAGCTGTGGCTCGGTCCGTGGCCCTGGTGGTCATACAATGATGGGGGATATTTACAGGGGATGTTTAGGATAAGTTCGTGACGCCACCTGTGGTTTCTGGTAAATTGTACCAGCGCTGCTAAAGGGGTCCTTCCAGGGGATGTTATGGGGCAGCTGGGTGGTAAGTCTCCCACAGGTGAGACTGATCCCTGGAAGTCTATGGTGGTGATGATGCAGGGTGCAGATAAATGAAACAGTCTCACGCAAAGCAGCTTCTTTCCATACCTTTTACTTGTAAGTTGTTTAAGCAGGTCCCGGGGAGCTGGTCGGGGTGGAGAATGCGCGTCGAGATAACCGCTGAGCAGGTTAGAGGCCTCCTTTAACTTCAAATATATCAGTGAGTCCAAACTTGCGTGAAGCGAAGTTAACTCTTGTAACCTCCAGCTAACTCCATAGCTGTACTGCCCGGACGGTCTTGTGGTGGAGCCTTCTATGTCTCTGCTTGGCAGATGTTGAGAGAGCTAAGTCCTTCCTTTTGTCGTGCACTGACTCAAAGTCCCTGCTCTCCCTGACTCCGGTTACGTACCGACGCTAAGGGCTGCTTTCTGCGACCTGAGGTCCAGTAAGCCTCTGGTTTTCTTGTTACTATGCTTGAAACAATAGCAACGCCTCGGTCCCCAGTGACCGGTGATTTAGTGCAGGTAATCCAATACCTAAGGCACTGCTCTGTCTTCTTCCACTGCGCCCTTCGCCCTGCTCTCGCTCTTAACATAAGCACTCCAGCTTTGATGATACAAGTCAATTCTTCCTTCAAGCTCACGGAGCAGCTCTCAGTATTCTCCTAGTCCAGGATCCACAGTCACTGAACTTCACTGTCCTGAGACAGGCGGCTGAAGCATCTGCTCTGAACTCCTCTCTCTTCAAAAAACCGTCTGAAACAGTCTGACTAGACTGATCCCCTCTGTCTGACTTTAGCTCACACAGAGCTCTGACAGGAAATGCAATCTGATCTCCTCTCCTCCTCCACAGACTGAACCCTGGATGCTGCCTGTCACTACCCTATATACCCCTGTGGGTGTGTCTAAAGGTGTGTGTGACATGAGTGAATGAATATCAAGCATTATTTGCGGTTACCTTTCTGCGCATCCTCCAGGACCATGTGTGCCTTACATACCTGTGCCACACACATATATATCCAGATGTAAGATGGTAGCGGTACGTCCTGATATTGAAGTAGAAAGGTGCTTGCATGGCTGAGTCTCAACTAATCAGAAACGCTGACTTAAAGCTTTTAGAGAATGCCGATCTCTCCAACGCAGCGCTTCTCTAAGTCCTCAGAAATAAGGCCTCACGTGGCCTAGCCCAAGATGCTGTGTCCTCATGGTTGTCTTCATCGAGTCGGCATGTCTGCCGATGTCATGCTGATTGCCAGTCGCCTCCTCGCTGCCGACCTGCGGTAAGCTGGTTGTCATTCAGCATGACATCAGCAGTCACACCCCATCGACAGTGCAGAAGAGGAATAGCTGCTCTGGTGATGTGATGCATCAGAATCGCTGGCACTTTGATTGAGCACCGCGTAGAACAGGCAGGTGTTTAGCATAGCAGCTGCTTGTCTGTGGTTGTTAGGCCTATAGTAAAAAAATAGTTTCAGATAACCCCTTTAAATGAATGATGAGACCCCCCCCCCCTTGTCTGTACATGCTGCATTAAGTGTAGTGTGCCAAACAAACTCTTCAGAGTTTGCCGGCCCCAATCCTGCACAGGGGGCCCACTTGGAAATTCACATGTTCCCCTTGAGGCCAGTCTTAGCCTATCTGACCTATTCAGTAATGAATGCAGTTTGTACTGTGAAATCTGATGACAGTTCAGTTTAAGACCAGAAGATGGCAGCATTGTCCCACTATGGTCCTCCAAAGCAAATGATCTTATGGGCTGAAATGGTAAGTGATGCAAAATCTGTAATGGGGTCTCTCATATATCAGGCGTGCAGGGCCAGCTACAACTTCACTAGTGTGCGTATTTATGACAGTGTGAAAACTAATTCATGCAGCACTTGTTTATTTTACTTTGTTGTATATAACACCATTATATTACACAGTGTTTTATGGACAGTGTTATCACTGTCCCCACTGGTTCGCCTTTGGAGTGTGGTAGGAAACATACAAATTCCCAGCAAATGTTGTACTTGGTGGGATTTGAACCCTGGACCCCATAGCACTTTCATCTCTATAGAAATGGATTGATTTGTAAAATGTGTATGCAATTCAGTGCATTTGCAAACTTGAAGACAAAAGACTGATCTTGATGCCATTTTTAGCACAACTTTAGGTAATCGTGTAAGAATGGGGAGCTGGATAAAGGTAATATAAGAATATGACTAGTGAAGAAAAATTGTGAAGTTGTTTTAGTTAAAGTCAGGCCGTAATTGCAAAAATGATGATAATCTATAAGTTACAAAAATATATTAAAAATGAGCTGGCTAACTTCAGCGTGTATTGGAATGATGGAAATAACAGCACAGCGCTGTTCCTCTCCATCAGTATTAGCGCTTGTGCAGACCACCGTATACTTCAGTGCTCTATGTGGCTTTGGCACTCGCCCCCGTGTTATTCCATGGGACTGTGCACATGTCCAATTTTTGAAGCGATACCAAACAAAATCGCAGCACACACGATTTGCCTCCGATAATCAGAAAGCACTCGCCTGTTCATGTCTATGGGTTCGTGGAAAACATCGGACCGCACTCAGATGACATGACTGGAGAAACTTTTTTGTTTAATCCTCTACATCCGAGGAAATTGGTTGTCAAAGTTATGATTAGCATAATCGGACTGATTTTCTCGGATGTGGAGAACACGATCGCCAGCACATGCCCTCATAGACATAAATGGAGGGCACCAGTCCGGTGGGACCAATCAATCCCTACTGCAGTGAGTAGGAACTGGGGATTAGACCCCCAGGTCTCATGAGCAGTGGGAGTCCCAGTGGTGGAATAAGACATTTATCACTTACCTACAGCCTGCCAGGATCCGGAATGTGTGAACACAATCTTATGATGGTACTTGATTGAAACTATTAGGAGGAACATACAGATACATGGCATCGTGTGGGCTGATAAGCTACGTACGTGTTGGGGTGTATAGTAGAACAGTCCTGGTGGAACGTTGCAGAGCTGTTCTATATGGCCCATAATGTATATGACTTTCTATAACAGTATAACATGACACATCCATAGCTTTCATCTAATTCCATCTTTGCTTTAGTCTTTCTTCGCAGAGCGTTTCTTCGCCTTGTTTGATTCAGATGGCAGTGGCTCCATTAGCCTGGATGAGTTACTAAAGGCTTTTAACCTCCTAATACATGGAAGTGATACCGACAAACTGCGATTCCTATTCCAAGTGTATGACGTTGATGGTAATTGCATGGGGCTTTTGGGATTCCAGTCTTTGATCACAACTGAACATAACAAGATCTCTGCACTTGAATCTATGGACCTCATGTATCAAAACTAGAAGGGTCCTCCTCCTCTCATCACCAGAGTTGGATTTTTTCAAAGTAGTTTTGAAATTGAATCATAGAGACAGATTGCTTGGCTATGGGGAGCAAAGACTTTTTTTGTAAGATCAGGTTAAAGCATAAGACCTTGTAGAGCCATCTATGTCCTAAAGCCAAATGTCCAACTGCTGTGACTCCAGCGATCCTCCATGGAAAGTGGGGCCAAAGTAGAAAGGCATTGTCACTTGGCACACAGAAGTCGGACCACACCCAGTTAAATGGAATAACCTAGCGATATTTCACCAATGTCTATCTTGGGTCAACCCTTTGAACCCAGTCCTTGGAATAAAGGGATTTTTAAAAGCTTCATTATAAGCTGTGTGGCCAGGCATGTATGCATGGATGGTTGGGTATGCCGCATTCCTTATTAGCTAAAAAAAAGGGTGGCCCAGATGAGAAACCCTCATTACTGTATGATGTCACTATGGAAAGGGGTTGTCGTCCTGAGAACATCGCTTCATGTGTCAAAATGAATATTCTATTGCTCACGTGAGGGATGAAACAAAAGAACAAGCTGTCTTCCTCTACATAAAGCAGGCAGTAGTAGTTTGGTGACACTGTTTATTCCCACTTGGATTGCTGGTTGAATGCTTAAATAGGACCTGTCACTTGCTCTAAAAATGTTAAATACCTTTAAAAATCCCTGATGTCCCCTGATTCTGCTGTTCCTTTGTTTTTGAGCTGCATCACTCCATTGCAGAAATATTCACATTTGTTTCCTTTGGATCTCAGTATTTGAAATCTCTGCTGGCAGACCAACTGAATGCTTCTTTCACATCTCCCTCTCTGATGCTGCCAATCTCAACTCATCAGCGTCTGAGCCTGCTAGATCAGCTGCCGAGCCGTGATTGTCACTGTCTGGGATAGGAGAAAGCTTTCTCTGCCCTCTGAAGAAAAGCCCAGTTAGTCTGCAAGCCGAAATTTCAACTATTGCACTCCAAAAGCAACAGATACAAAAAATATCTCTGTAATGGAATGACGCAGCGCAAAATGGAAGAGGCAGAATCAGGGAAGCCTATTTTTTTCTTACAAGATATTTAAAGAAAACCTGTCACCAGGTCAAAAGTGGTCAGATTTTGCTCTTATTTTATTTCTGCTGCTGATTATTAGAAAATTGTAAAAAATAAAAAACGTATCATATGGTTCTGGAGATACGGGCTTTTTATTTAGTGCTAATTATTATAGTCTTTACTAGGGGGCGTGGCTCATGGGATTCTATGTGGGCGTGGCTCTTCTCTCCCCCATGAGCCACGCCCCATTAGTAAAGAAATGAGCACTAAGTAGAAAGGCCCAGATCTCTGGAGCCATATGGAAGATTTAAAAAAAATATACTCCGAATACTCAAGGGAATGGTGGGAATTAACCAAGAGAAAAAAGCTGGCCTCTTTTGCACTACAACAGGTCCACTTTAACCAAATTTTTTAGAGCAAGCGACAGGTCCTATTTAACAGTTGTAATACCGTAAATTTAATCATAGTGCTAGTGAATACATCTTTATAAATCGATATGACTGTCTCCTAAAAGTGGTAACATTGACTTCTGCATAATTTAGGCAGTGGTTCCATTGACCCAGATGAGCTGCGCACAGTGCTGAGCTCGTGCCTACTGGAAAATGCCATCTCACTGCCTGAAGAGAAGCTAGACGACTTAACTCTTGTACTTTTCCAGTCCGCCGACAAGGACAACAGTGGATCCATCACTTTTCAAGAACTAAAGGAAGAACTGGAGCGTTTCCCAGAAGTCATGGAAAATCTTACCATCAGGTAGTTGGATTTGGAATCAGCAATTTCCTTTCATGCTTCTGCTAAAAAGGGACTTCTAAAAAAAAACCATGGCCAAAAGCAGGAAATGGGTTAAAAATCCCCTTTACTTATCTCTTCTGTTCCACACCACCACACCCACAGCTCCAGAGCTCCAGTCTCTGCTTACTTCCTGCCGCAATCCCTGCCCCACATCATTTATGTGTCCTCTGAGGCCATTGACTGGCTGTAATCTCTACAGGAACACAGCAGACACCCGCGATGGGGGATTACGTACTAAGTGAAAAATATTTTTTTAAATTAATTTTTTATAAATCCAAACCTATTAGTTGAACCATGGTTCCTGCAGAGGCTCAATACCACCCACATTATCGCTAATTGTGGGAACATGTCAATTATGTTCTCATTCTCTGTTTTCCACTCCATTTCAGTGCTGCTAACTGGCTGAAGCCTCCAACACTAAAAAAGAAGAATCACACCCCCCGCTACCTGACCCGAGCGTACTGGCACAACAATCGCAGCAAGGTTCTCTTCATGTTCTCCTATGGCTGTGTTAACATACTGCTCTTCACGCTGGCAGCCGTCAATCATTCCAGTCTTGGAGGCTGGATCATGGTGGCCAAGGGCTGTGGTCAGTGCCTAAATTTTAACTGCACATTCATTGTGGTAGGTGGTTAAGTCAGACATTTTCAATTTTTGGCCCGTGTTCTGTAGCCCTAGTGTTCATTGCAGTTCTGATACCTTATGAATAATACTTTCTCCGCTGTCAGGTCTTGATGCTCCGTCGCTGTCTGACATGGCTACGTGCCACCTTCGTTGTGAATTTCCTTCCATTGGATCAGAATGTCATTCTGCATGAGATGGTCGGATATACCGTAGTCATCCTCACTGTGGTTCACACTGCTGCCCATATTATCAATTTCAGTAAGTGGAAAGATGCTTGCAGGGAAATGTAAGGAAGTTTTTCTCAGTCCTGCAATTAACACCTGTGTTTTCCTGTAGTAAACAAGGCCATAGACCCAGGTTCATACACATTCTGGGAATATTTCCTGACACTGCGGCCTGGCATTGGCTGGGTGTATGGCAGTGCCTCCATCACTGGAATCTTGCTACAGCTTCTCATCAGCCTTATGCAGGTGTGCTCCAGCACCTTTGTAAGGAAAGGAGGACACTTTGAAGTGAGTATTGTATTTGAAGAAAGTAGTCCAATCAGCAAGTAATTGCTATACTATAGAATTACATGTGTGGGCCCGTTCCTTCTCTTACTTGACATCTAGCGAAGAGTTGGGACACCTCCATACAAATTAGATGGTCATCTGATTTTGTCGAAATCAGTCAGGTTGGCCATGTTCATCTTTAATCGTATATGTTGTGAATGTCATAAATGTTTTAATGGTGAAATAGTCGTTAGAACAGGAAACGGAGGAAATACTAAGCGAGAGAGGTCTGCATGAAATGTAATGACTACTTGAAGAATTAGGCTTGGGCTACACAGCAAACGGTAGTTGTGCTTACAGTTCAAGGGATTTCCCACCACCAAAAGTTAATTTTAATCAGTAGATCTTAGAATAATAGTAACTTCCACAATTGGACGTGTTTAAATAAAATGTTCCTGTGGTGAGATAATCTTATA
Organism: Oophaga pumilio; assembly: GCA_009801035.1. Taxonomy (NCBI): domain Eukaryota; kingdom Metazoa; phylum Chordata; class Amphibia; order Anura; family Dendrobatidae; genus Oophaga; species Oophaga pumilio. The sequence goes on along the minus strand of VIAB01005265.1, from coordinate 30,951 downwards.
AATGTGCCCCTGCTGTGTACTGTGTAATGTCTGTGTCTGACCGTACAGGAACATGGTCTGATCATACCACAGCTCCTCAGCAGGGGAGGAAGCAAAATAGTATACAGAAATTACAGCATGGGGGTCGCCGCTGATTCTTTTTGTGAGGTAAAACATTTCCCTGCCTGTTTTTAAACATAGTTTTAGTTCAAAGAAAGAATAATTTGCGATCCCCTGCTGTAATGTCGGCATACTCTTTGCCTCCTCCCCTGTCCAGGAGCTGTGGTATGATCAGACCATGTCCCTGTACGGTCAGACACAGACATTACACAGTACACAGCAGAGGCACATTTATAAGATTATCTCAGCACAGGAACATTTTATTTAAACACATCCAATTGTGGAACTTTATTTTTATTCCAAGATCTATTGATTAAAATTAACTTTTAGCCTGCCTTGTTCTGTAGCATTGGAAGTTCTGTGGGGCTAAAAGGAGGTGGCCAAGAATGGAAACTGCACTATCCAGAGATCCTAACCTGGCCCCAAGGCAGTGCCTACAATATAAGCACTGTGCATGTTATGTTTTGGCCACCGTTGGAGAGCACTGAGTTGAGTCCGTAGAGTGGTGGCTGGCCAGTGACGAAGGCTTGTAGGTGATGTTCAGAAAGCCGGGTCAAAACCAAGAGGTCAGGATAGAAATAAAGTTGTCAGTCAGTAGAATAGCCAAAACGCAAGCTGAGGTCAGTAACGGGAAACAAACTACCGTAATTGAGCAGGAGCAGACTAACAACCATGAGCCAGGAGCCAGGTGAGCTAAGGGTTTAAATATTTTAAGGCCACACCCAAGGCTCCTACTATGGAATTAATGAGGCAACAATGTGCGGAGTTAACCCACAAGCTCCCAGCCTGGGTGGTACTGCAAGTCCCTGAATGATAAACAGAATTCTTGCATTGCATCCCCATGTCTTCCGCAACAAAGGTACGGTACATCCCAGCTATAGAAGCAGAAACACAAGGCATGTTACAATCACTACTCTATGTGAGCCTTGTGGTAAGACAGTAAAAAATGAAAAATTATATTAATTCAACTAGTATCTTCAAATAGAGATTTCGGCTTCATAAGGTCAACATATGACTCTCCGATAGTTATACAAACAGTTCTGGAGGTTTTACCATTGATCAATATCATAAGGATTTCTGCTTTAGGTATTTTACTGGACACACCTGTCTTACATCTGGATCTGGATTCTGCTATTCCTCCATACTCCCAAATTTTGGAAATGGTTTCTAGTCCCAGGATTCTTATTTGTAATGGAGAAAGTCTTTGGAATGGCGGCATCACGTATGGGTGGCCTGTATATCGTTGAAGTGAACTTGTTACCTTCAAAGGTGCTTTGTCCTCACTTATGTCTCTATATCTACGTTATACGCTGGATCATTCACACTGTAAGTCATTATTTTTTTGTTCTAAATGCAGGTGACGCATCTTGTTGTTAAGAGGCCTCCATCCTTTCAGTACAAGCCTGGAGACTACATATACCTGAATATACCCCTTATTGCCAAGTATGAATGGCACCCATTCACCATTAGCAGTGCCCCTGAGCAGGAAGGTAAGGTCGTCAACACTAAGTCTACATAGGGGAGTTATCCCAGGTGTACGGACAGCATAACCCCATAAGGACAGGCGATTTCATGTTTTTAGGACCACTCAATGTTTTAGTACTTTTATCTCTCCATCTTGGAACTAATATCTTCTTTATTTTTACATCAATATAACAATATGGGGTCTTGTAGGACAAGTTGTAGTTTTGACATGTATTATTTCGGCACTTATACTGTATATACTATCATTTCATTTTTATTAATTTAGCTGGGAGAAGACAACAAAAAGTACAGAAACAGACCAGTACTCGCTTCATCCATTAAAAAGGCTTTTATTCCAATAAAGATAAAATCAAGAACAGTTCACTCAGCAGTACTCCATGAGGCATAGAGGGAAACTATCAAAAAATAAGGCAACGGGCGTTTCTGATCTTTGTGGTCCTTAATCACTGCCTAAATGTTCACCCAAGATCACACAACTACAGTGGGGAAAATAAGTGTTTGATACACTGCTGATTTTGCAAGTTTTTCCTCTAGCAAAGAATGGAGAGGTCTGTAATTTTTATCGTAGGTACACTTCAATGGAGAGACACAATTGTCTGACACCGCACCACAATTGTGGGTTACCAGAGCTATGG
>VIAB01005265.1:1291-24322 GCA_009801035.1 Oophaga pumilio | reverse complement strand
CTCCAGGATAATGTGTGCCTTACATACCAGGGCTACACACAATCTTAACAAAAATCCAGAAAATCACATTGTATTATTTTTACATAATTAATTTGAATTTTATTGCATACTTTTTATTAAACTAAGTATTTGATACAATAGAAAAATAGAATATTTGGTAGAGAAACCTTTGTTTGCAATTAGGCTGGTTTCACATTTGCGCATCGGTGCGCAGCGTTTGATCCGCATCCGTCATGTGTACATATCTTTAACATGGTGTGCACGGGGACATGCGTTTGCATGCGTTTGCGTAAGCATGCGTCGTTTCGCGGTATGTGGCAGTGTCCGGTGAACACATGTTGCATTTTTTGAAGCGTCAAATATGCGCAGTCATGCGCATGCGGATGATTGGGTCAAAAAACACATTACTGTCTATGGGAACACATTGGTACACAAGGACATGCTCATGGATGCGTTCAATGCGCATGGGGACTTCAGACTGCGCATGTCCAGAACTGATTACAGCACCTGGAAATAGCGAACACATGCGCATAAACAACGCAAACGCATGCAAAAACGCATACACACGCAGCGTTTTTTTTGCGTCATGTGTAAGCTGATGCTGATAAAAAAATGCTACATTTGCATGCGTTTTGGCATGCGTTTGCGTATACAGATGATACGTTGCGCACACGTATCATCTGTATACGCTAATGTGAACCTAGCCTTAGAGGGTGCCGAAATCCCTGCTGCAGTGTGTGCAAACTTGGTCAAGAACTACAGGAAACGTCTGACCTCTCTAATTGCAAACAAAGGTTTCTGTACCAAATATTAAGTTCTGTTTTTCTATTGTATCAAATACTTATTTTATGCAATCAAATGCAAATTAATTTTTTAAAAATCATACAATGTGATTTTCTGTTTTTTTATTTTTAGATTGTGTGTCTCAAAGTTGAATTGTACCTAAGCTATACATTATAGACCTTTCCATTCTGTGTATTTTCCGCACTGTATATGCAATCTCAGTCTGGTTGATGGTTAGCCTGCACATGTGTATGGATAAAAATCCAATGAAAAAGACACACAAGTGAATATACAAGTATAACACAAATAAATGTACTGGTATAAACAAAAAACCTCCTACAATGTCTTACTGTTTATTATGCTGATGTATTTGAGGATCTTAGTGCACAATTTGATAACCATCAATAGCTGTGGGTTTTAATTCCTATAACAAAACCAAGAGTAAGGTCTCTTTCCTTTTTGTTGCCAATCTTCCTGCCACTTTTTTCCCTGCAGAAACACTATGGCTACATATCCGCTCGCTGGGACAATGGACAAGCAGTTTGTATGACTACTTCTGTTCCCCACAGTCTGCTAAGAAACATAATACTAAAAGACTGACCCAAAATATAAAGAAGAAAAACCATCAAAGCCAGGTACGAACAAGTTCTTTATAAAGATAACTAGATGGTGGCCCGATTCTAACGCATCTGGTATTCTAGAATATGTATGTAGTTTATTTATGAAGATTTAAGAATAATGCAATGAATACACAGGATTTTCCGGGTAAAATATCTACATTATCATTAAATGTTATTGCCCATAGAACTGCTCTCTAACACAGGTTCTGTGACAGTCCCTGTGACGTTGCTAAGGCCGCGGTCGGGTATACAAGGGGCGTGCCCCCACCACTCCCCCAGCAACAGACACATCCAATCCGGAGGCAGCTGAGCAGAGAGGTCGCGACCAATCAGCGACGTGGGATTTCCGTTACAGACAGAACTGACAAAACATGTTCAGTGCATCATGGGCAGTTGGTGAGTCACATGACCACATGGGCAGAGTTACCGTGCGTCGCTGATTGGCCGCTGCCGGACTTCCTGGACAAACAGACAGACAGACAGACGGGATAAGACAATTATATAGTAGATGTTACTTTATATCACACTGGATACACAGTGCCTTAAAAAAGTATTCATGCCCTGTGAACTTACCCACATTTTGTCACGTTACAGCCACAAACTTAAGGCTATGTGCACACGTTGCGGAATTGCCATGGAAATTTCCGCGGCAATTCCGCACCTCCCTGCCGCGGGAAATACGCATATTATAGGTATGCGTATTCCCGCTAAACACTAGCGTTTTACAAGCGATCTGACAAGTGTTTGACTCGTGTGACCAACTTTTTACTATTGATGCCGCCTATGTCGCATCAATAGTAAAAAGATCTAATGTAAAAATAATAAAAAAAATAATAAATAATGATATTCTCACCTTCCGGCGTCCCCGCAGCCTTCCCGCCTCTCAGCGACGCTCCCGGCAAGTTCCGTTCCCAGGAGTCCTTTGCGACAATCATTCCGATGACGTAGCATCACATGAGACCGCTACGTCATCTGGGTGATTCTCGCAAAGCACTTCTGGGAACGCGATTGGCCGGGAGCGTCGCTGAGAGGCGAAAAAGCTGCGGGGGACGCCGGAAGGTGAGAATATCATTATTTTTTATTTTAATTATTGTTTTTACATGGATATGGTACCCAGGGCTTGGATGAGAGTCTCCTCTCCTCCAGACCCTGGGTACCATCCGCACATGAACCGCTTACTTTCCGCATGGTGGGCACAGCCACATGCAGAAAGTAAGCGGTTCAATGCATTCCTATGGCGGCGGAATCGCTGCGGTACCGCAAAAAAGAATGAGCATGCTGCGGATTCTCCCGCGATGCGATTCCGCCGCGGAAAAACCTGCAGCATGTGCACAGCATTGCGGAATCTCATAGGCCTTAATGAGTTGTGTTGTGTAAGCGGTTTTGCCGCGGTTTCGCTGCGTTTCCGCCGCGAAAAACCGCAGCAAAACCGCTAAAAAACTGCAACGTGTGCACATAGCCTAAATGTTTTATATTTGGATTTTCTGTGATATACCAACACAAAGTAGCAGGTATTTGTTAAGTGTAAAGGAAATTCTACATGTTTTTTTTTTTGCACATCTCGCTCAGTGAGACTGGTTGGAGACAGAGGTGACAGCAATTTTCAAGTCTTATTACAGATTCTCAATGGGATTTAGGTCTGGACTGTGACCCGGCTTTGATCTAAACCATCCATTATAGCTCTGGCAGGATGTTTAGGGTCGTCCTGCTGGAAGGTGACCCTATACCCCAGGATCAAGTCTTTTGCAGCCTCTAATGGGTTTTCCTCCAGGACTGCCCTCTATTTAGCTCCATCCATCTTCCCATCAACTTTGACCAGATTCCCTTCCCCTGATGAAGAACAGCATCTCAACAACATGATGCTGTCACCACCATGTTTTCAGGGTGATGTGCAGTGTTATTTTTGCAATGCACACAATGTTTTGCATTTATCCCAAAAAGTTCTACATTGGTCTCCAGTTGTCCTGGTCTGGTCCCCTGGTGACCCGAGCATCTTCTTCCACTTGCTAGCTTTGTCCCCTACATGATTGTTTGCAAACTTCACAAAGGACTTTTTATGGTTTGCTTTCAAAAATGGCTTTTTTCTTGCCACTCTTCCATAAAGGCCAGATTTGAGGAGTATACGACTAATGGCTCGCTCACACAAGCGTATAACTCGCATGAGTGCTATGTTTTATCAGATAGCACTTGGACCAATGTTATATTATGAGGCAGTGCTGATCAGCGTTTTTTTCTGATGCCAATTTGGCATGGGAAAAAAAAATCGCACCATGCTGCGATTTGCAGCGCAGATCAAATGGCACTCACCCATTCAAGTCTATAGGTGTGTGGAAATCATCGGATTGCACTTTGATGACATCCGAGTGCAGTCTGATTTTAGCAGACTCACAGAATGGAGAAGATGGAGAAATCTTGTTCTCCATCTTCTCCTCACCTGTGCTGTGATTCTATCATCCAAGAGAATTGGATCACAAAAAGCTTACAGTCGGCTCAAACTCTGATCAGAGTTTGATCCAAGTGCCATTTACATAATCAATCAGATTCTCTCGCATGAGAAAATCTATGTTTCTGTGACCCTGGGCGACCCTAGCATAATAGTTGTCCTGTGGACAGATTCTCCCACAGTATGATATATGGAACAGTCCTCTGTGAGATGTTTAGAGCTTGGGCTATTTTTTTATAACCTAACCCTGCTTTATTCTTCTCCACAACTTTATCCCTGACCTGTCTGGTGTGTTTTTGGGTTTCATGATGTTGTTTGATCCCTAATGTTCTCAAACAAACCACAGAACAGTTTTAGTAATACTGAGAAGAAATTATTCATAGGTGGGCCCAATTTATTTATTGTGTGAGTTCTGTGGGCAATTGGACTCTAAGGACTTTATTTAGGGGTATCAGACAACGGGGGTCTGAATACAAATGCGCGTAACAATTTTCAGATTTATATTTTTTAAAAGAATTAGAAAACCAAGTATACTTTCCTTTGCAGTTCACAAGTAATTGCTACTTTGTTTTGGTATATCACATAAAATTCCAATCAAATACATTTAATTCTGTGGATGTAAAGTGAAAAAATGTGGAAACGTTCACGGGGTAAATATACTTTTTCAAGGCATTGTATAAAAGGATAAAACATATCAAGATGGGATCCACTGATATGGATTTTTATCTTTTTCAATTGATATTTTGTGACCTAAGTGACCAGACCTATTTTGTGACTAATAAGGGACCACTTATTACTCCATTTATACGTAACCTGTGTATGCCTGTTTTCAATGGCACTTTATAAAATTATCATTTTTCACACAGAACAGATGATCAGTAAAGTCACAGAGACTATTTCTAAGACTGTTCATATTGAGTTCTTTGAGGTTTTTCTTGTTTTCTTAAAGCGAATCCGCTTTAAAATCCTCCTCAAGAACATCTTAAAAAGACGCTTGGAAAACTCTTCCTATACATTTCAAACTTAAAGGAAAGATAAAAGAGCTTATCATCTCTTTGAATAAGTTCCTAATGGAATCTGCTTCAAACTAGGAACTATTCAATCACAAGGCTGCAAAAAAAAAACTGCTCGAGATAGCCGAGAGCTGTAATTAGCTATTTCCTGAAGACACACAGAAAACTAATTTTGACAACACTTTATTTTGGGATCAGTAGAGGGCCCAGCATTCAGACCTCCACCAATCCACAATTTATCACCTTTGAATTTGTGATTTTTTTTTTAAATATTCGGAATAACTCTTTAAAAATAATCTTAATCTTCATTTTCAGTGCATGTGAATAATTAAGCTGTAATGAGTGTCTTAAGCCCCCGTCACACACAGCGATCTCGCTAGTGAGATCGCTGCTGAGTCACTAGTTTTGTGACGCAACAGCGATCTCCCCAGCGATATCGCTGTGTGTGACATTCAGCGACGATCAGCCCCCCCTGCTGGGTATCGCTGATTGTCGCTGAATGTCCTGGACATTTTTTTGATTGCTGGTCTCCCGCTGGCCAGCACGCATCGCTGCGTGTGGCAGGCAGGAGACCAGTGATCAGCTGGTAACCAAGGTACACATCGGGTTTCCAGGAGCCGGGCGGCGCCTGGAAACCCGATGTGTACGTTGAATACCAGCGCGCTGCTGCAGGGGAGCTGGTAACCAAGGTACACATCAGGTTTCCAGGTGCCGCGCAGCGCCTGGAAACCCGAAGTGTACCTTGGTTACCAGCTCCCTGCACCAGCGGGCTGGTATCCAACGTACACTGCGGGTAACTAAGCAACGTTACCCGCAGTGTCTCTGTCCTGATCGCTGACTGAGCTGCCTGTTTGGCAGCTTAGCAACGATCATGTAGCGACACACCAGCGATCTTGACAAGTGCATATCGTTGTCGGGATCGCTGGTGTGTCGCTATGTGTGACGGGGCCCTTACTCCTGTGTCAAGTGCCCACAAGTAACACTGACTCTAAAGGGGCCTTCACACATAGCGAGATCGCTAGCGATATCGCTCAAGCGTCACCGATATTGTGAGGCAACAGCGTTATCGCTAGCGATCTCGCTACATGTGAAATGTAGCGGCTACCGCCCCCCCCCCGCTGGCTATTGCTGATCGTGCTCGAATGCACTGGTCCATTTTTCCATCGTTGGCATCCCGCTGGCCAGCACTAATCGCTGTGTTTGAAGCTTAAACATGACGAGCGACCTCGTTAGCGACGCAGAGCTCAGCGACGCAGGCGTGACAAAGCTATGTTACCGGTCACACCCCCTCTAACCCTATTGGTGAGTACAGCGCTCCCAATGTGTGAAAATTGGGCGACTAAAAGACAACGCTGTAGCGCCTCCTTCCATTCTTTGTTCCTGTGAACTGTGGATGGTAATATCATGAACGACGCAGAGCGTGCTGTGACCACCAATCAGTGCTGGGGGGCGTTGAAAGGGAAACGCTGAAGCACGCCTACCGAAGTCGGAATCAGTTACAATAAAGTAGTGTGATAAGGACTCAACGACCGACGAGGTCGTTATGCAAATCGCTGATCTGTCTTGCGTCGTTGAGGAGATCAGACTGTTTGAAAGCTAATTAGCGATCATGTAACGACGCACCAGCGATCTTTGCCTGGTCGGATCGTTATCGTGATCACTGGTGCGTCGCTATGTGTGAAGGGGCCTTAAAGCCCCAGTCACACTAAGTGAGATCGCTAGCGAGATCGCTGCTGAGTCACAAGTTTTGTGACGCAGCAGCGATCTCAGCAGCGATCTAGCTATGTTTGACATGCACCAGCGATCAGGTCCCTGCTGTGAGATCGCTGGTCATGTCAGAAATGCCTGGACCTTTCTTTGGTCGTTGAGGTCCTGCTGGGTAGCATGCATCAGTGTGTTTGACACCTTTTACCAAAGACCTTGCTAGCAACTCAGCACTGAGACACATAGGAGACACATCGTTACACAGGTTGCTACGGGTCGCTGATCATTGCTGCGTCCTTGGGAAGATCTGACTGTTTGGCATCTCACAAAGCGATGCAGCAACGATCCCTGCCAGGTCGTATCGTTGTCGGGATCGCTATTGCGTCGCTGAGTGTGACGGTACCCGAAGGGCCCAAATATTGCATTCCCCGTATTCACAAATTTATGCTTCTAGATAATAATAAACTTGGTAGTTTGTCAAATGAATAATGAGGTGTTGCCCTTGTCTGTACATAGTGAATATTGTATATTGTGACAATTACTGCTCATCTAAAAAAGTGGGACACCAACTCCTTCACTGGGGCCCACCGGGGGATTCATCTGTTCCCCTGTGGGCCAGTCCGAGCCTGGATATAATCTTAAAGAAGGAATTTCAGGCTGGATGTCAGGCCCCCTTCATCACACGTCCGCTTAAACAAAGTACTCATGAGATGATCCAGTTTTCTGTTGGCCATCCGTATGTATGTGTGTGCCATCCGTATTCATTCCGTGTGTTCGTGTGACATGTGCCGGAAAAAAATGCATTCCAGAAATTCTTGTTTTTTATGTTTCAAAGATGTGCAAAGAGAATAGTTAAATAGATAGATAGATAGATAGACAGATAGATATCCGTCAGATATATAATTTCACAACCCCACACATTATAAAATTGCACCCTTAAGTGCCTTGCATGTGGAGTTTATTGTACAGCTTTGTGTTAACCTAATTAATACATTTTAAAAAATGGCATGGGGTCCTCCCCATTTTTTGTAACCAGCAAAGGTAAAGCAGATAGCTGAGAGCAGGGAAGGTCCATGGTTATTAGTCCGTTACCAGCCTAAAAACAGCATCCCGCAGCCGCCTCAGAAGTGGAACATCACATGAGATGCTCCAATATTGGCGCTTCACCACCCTCATCCCAATTCCCTGGTGTGTTGGCAATTTGGGTTGATGTCAGCTATGAATTGTCCAAAAACTCAGGTGACATCAAACCTGATGCAAGTAATGAAGAGTAGAGATGGGCGGACACCTGGATGTTCGAGTCCAGCGGGTTTGGCGAAACAGTTACAAAAAGTTTGGGTTCGGGTACCAGAACAGTACCCGGACCCGAACCCAGACCCCAATCACTTGAATGGGGGGCCCGAACATCCAGTGTTTGCCACGATGTCATGTGCATGACAGCACAGCAAACATCACTTCTGATCTGTGTCATTCTTTCAATTAAAGGACTTTTTCTGGGTGTCTGTGTTTTCTTACAATGTGACTATGTAGTTAGTAATGGGGGTGTCTTATTGACGCCTCTCCATTACTAACCTCGGAGCTTGATGTCACCTAATAATTCAAAGGTGACATCAACCCTTCCAACTATCACCCAACTTGCCATCGCTACAGGGCAAGTGGGAAGAGCCAAACAAAGCGCCACAATTGGTGCATCTTATTGATGTGCCTTTTCTGGGCAGCTACGGGCTGCTATTTTTTAGGCTGGAGGAGCCAATTTCCATGGCCCCTTACCAGCCTGAGAATACCAGCCCCCAACTGTCTGCTTTAGCAAAGCTGTTTGTCAAAAATGGAGGGGACCCCACGCCGTTTTTTTTTTAATTATTTACTATTTAAATAATTAAAAAAATATCGTGTGGACCTCTCTATTCTTGATAACTAGCCTTGCTGAAGCTGTCAGCTGAGGATTGCAGTCCCCAGCTGTGAGTTTTGCCTGGCTGGTTAGCAAAAATACAGGGGAACCCACGCCATTTTTTTTTAAATTTATTTACAGCGCAGGAGCGGCTGATGAATACTCCCATCCGCCGTTCCTGTTCTCACTGTTATTAGCAGCTGTAGGTGTCGGATGATGGGATCAGTAGTCCCATCAGCTGACACCAGTGACCGGAGGTAAACTTTATCACAGCTGAGCGCTCACACTGTCTTTTGACCAGCCGAAATTATTTCACCGCCAATCAGAAGCGGTGTTTGCTGCACTATCATGCACATGACAATGCGACAAATACCCGGCGTTCGGGCTGCCGAACCCGAACAGTAACATGGACTTCCTGGTGAAGTCTGTGTTCGGTGTCCATGGCCGAACAGTAGGTGTTCGGTACAGATGCTGAACTTTACTGTTCGGGTTCGCCCATCTCTAATGAAGAGGTGTTTATCAGACACCCCCATTACTAACCCAGGAAAAAACAGGAAACACACAGAAAAATACTTTATTGAAATAAACACTCCCCAACATTTTCCCTGGTTCGCCACTTTATTAAAAAGAAAAAATCCCACGCCGGTCCGACTTAGTCCAGCGAATGGAAACACACAAAACACAAAGAAATAAAACAAAGATGCTTCCTCTAGTTCACCACTTTACTAAAAGAAAAAGTTCCCAAGCAGGTCTGATGTAATGCAAGAAATTTGGTGTAGTCCAAACTAATCTTCCGTACAAAGCGTTCAGACGTTCTGGGTTACGCACAGCGCAGCGTGACCCGGTGACTGTGGAGAACGGTAACATTACTGATTTCACCACTTTTCAGAGTCACCAGGTTTCCCACAGCGCTACATGACCCAGAAGTGGTTGATTGCAAAGCCTAGGGAGCACCAGAAAGAGTACTTTGCTGGATTCGGTGGACTACATCATTAATACACCAGTCCACTCTTACCTGCTGTCCCATATTTTTGAGTGCTGTACATGTTTTGTATTGTATATCACCAATAAAGTTTACAATTATTTTGATATCATATTTTCCGCTGTCCTCTATCTTTTACCTGGGATTCTTTTGAGCACTAGCCCATACGATCGATACCATTTTGAATGATTTACTTGGGATTCTTGGGTATTTAGCCCGTTCGATTGATATTATCTTGAGTATCCCTAATAATTTAATTCTTTAATCCCTGTTTTTTTCTTTTTGGTGTTTCTGTCAAGGCCTAGAGGTCAGTTCCACTTGGCCATGTGAAATAATTTTTGGTTTAATTATTATCTATATATTATTTATATATCAATCTATCTATATCATTGCACATCTTTAACACATAAAAATCTGTCATTTCAGTTCTGCATGCTATTCCGGTACGTGTCACATGGACGGCACACGGCTGTACACGGACACATTGACTTGTATTGGTCCATTGTCATCTGTCTCTGTGCGTGGTACACACAGTGCGTGTGAAAACACAAACATGTGAAGATCACCATAGGACTTAATAGGTACATATGGATACGTGTCTCCGATACGTGTAAAAGCGGATGCTACACGTACCGGTGACACGTACATGTGAAGGGGGCCTTATGCAGTAGGATTGGCAAAACATGGATGGGAGGGATTTAAAAAATGTGGCTGCTTTCTTTTAAAAACTGCTCCGCACCTGATGACCGGACTAGTATGGGACTGCAGCTTTACCAAATGAACTCTAATGGAGCTAATCTGTAATGCCAAATACAATGGACGGGCAAGTTTCTGCACCTTAGAAGCCAGTATGCCAGCTTAATATGCACTGCTTTATAAGAGCAGAATATTACAGGTGCTGGTCGGTAGTACATGTTCAAAATGGTACAAGCAAAATGTATTTTATTTTGACTTTTTGCACCACTCAAATGTCATGAGCAAATGGCTGCTCTGCCCCAAAAAGCAGTGACAGGTTACTGTGTATGCACTACAAGGGGAGCACGCTGATCGGGTATAGTACTGGACTCAAACTGCCTGGTGTATTCTTTCAGCGTATTTTTTTGTGCACTATTTGGCTACTATTAGTACAGCACTTGCACCTGTAATATGCTGCCCCGTATACAATGTAGAAATGTGAACTGGCACTTGTATGATGCAAGCGGAAAATATGATTTATTAGGATTATTTGCATTGCTCCTTTATATCAGAGAAGTTACACGCTGTTAGGGTCTGCGGAACGCACCAAAATAGATATAAATAAAGGGTGCGTTCGCAGCCCGGGGTCCACCGTGCAGGCAGAGCCTGCTGCTAGTAAGATGGCGGTATAGGCGAACTCTGTTACTTCACAGAGTCATAAATATAAGTACTGTGGCACTATATGGCGGTATAAGCAAACTCTGCTACACCACAGAGTCGCTGAGATAGGTATTGTGTCCTGTTAACTCCACAGGGACACACAGATAACTGCTGTGCGGATAGCAATCCGTGATCATGCAGTCAGAATAGCAATAAAGCAATCTCCTCACCGGAGAAGCCGGTATTCTAGGGGCTTATTTCAGCCAAGCCCTAACCACGTGCACACAAATCTCCTCACCGGAGGTGCCGGTATTCTAGGGGCTTATTTCAGCCGAGCCCTAACCACTTGCATGCATGATCACACTGGCGCAAAGCACATAACACAATTGACACTAGCGCATGGCCGTGCGGCTGTACAACCCTTTTATAGCAGCAGCAACTGCAAGACCTTCCTGGAAGAACCAATGGAAGCCTGCCCCAGAACTCAAGCAGGTTCAGGACCTTCCAGAAGAACCAATGGGAGTCGCTACAGTAGCTGAGCATGTGACCCCTGATCTCCTATGAGAGATCTTACCCTGGGCATGCTCAGAAAGGAAAGAACAGGACTTAGTCCCAACTGAGTCTGCTTGCCACTGAATTGCACTAGTTACAATGGCAGGACCTGGAGTGGCAGCAGTCATCCTCTGCACAGCACTAGACTGAGCGAGATGCTGGGACCGATGTCTCTGCTGAGCAGGTTCCACTGAGGCCGGAGACGGATGGGAGACCGCAGGGGGGATAGCTCGAGATTCCCCTTGTGCAGGAGTGGGAACTCGACCCTTAACACACGCACCTTTATATTCTCTATTACCTCATTTAGGAACATCTCGTCAGCCTCAGTGGAGCAATTGCCAATAACATTGATGACCAAATTGAGCTGACGTCATACAAACCACGTAGAAGCCAGCCAGGAGATGAGATCTGCGTCAGCTTGGAGAAACGTGGCAGTACCCAGAGTCGAAATGTAAGAATGTCAGACGCCCCACACAAACCATGATGGTCCACAATGCAGATACTGAGTATACACACTGATACTATATAATTTACAGTCATGGCAAAAAGAGTTGACACCCTTGAAATTTTTCCAGAAAATTAAGTATTTCTCCCAGAAAATTACTGCAATTACACATGTTTATTTCCTTTATGTAGATGGGCAACATATATATACCAGGATGGGCAACATATGTATACCAGGATGGACCCAGAATGGACAACAAATGTATACAAAAATGGTCCCAGCATGGAGAACATATATATACCAGGATGGGGAACGTATATACCAAGATGGGGAACATACCGTATATACCAGAATGGGCAAAATACTGTAAAATTCTGGCATTACCTGAAAAATAATGATAATTTTATATTCCTATAACATATAAAGTAAAATATGTTCATATGGACATAAGTCTGATTTATTCTTGCTGACTTCCAGGCATCAGGTTTTGGGTCACAGTCGGATGAGGGTTGTAAGGAAACAGTAGAACCATCTTCAGGACGGAAATTTATTTCAGGGGTTCCTCCATGGTAAAAATATTGGGAATTACTGGCACAGATAATACATGATGCCCTTTGTCAGATACAGGTATCACCAATACTGGCATTCACACATGTCCCCTTATAATGTATTCAATAAACACAAAAAATGTTTCTTTATAGTTGAGTTTGGTTTTAGTGGTGTGAATAATGCCTGTAATCCCTTTTCAGGGTGGTGAAAATCATCAGATATGTAACATTAAGGCAAGTATGAGGAAATCACTAACATTTTATTACTTTTCTGCCAGACTTTCACGCTTGAGGAATACTTACTGGTGGGAATGCCTGAGTTACAGATCATACGGGTCGTCCATATTTCCGTTCTATACATTCTATTAAACTAATATATGTTATTGTTCAATCTAATTTTTCACACCATGTACAATTGTGTTGTCTATTTTTTTTTTATTGCCCCCTCTCCTTCCTTCATATCTGCCATGTCCCATTTATAATATAGGTGGCTATTATGTGGTAGAGGGGTCTTTGGGCTGCCTCGTGATATAGCACGAGCCGGGCACATCCGCTAACCCCACAGCTCTTATTGCTGTGCCCCAGTTTATAAACGCTGAAGTCATAGGGTTATCAGTAATAATTTAGACAAGTTTTAATGAAGGGCCTACACTTGTTGTGACCAATGAATCCTGAATATCTAGCATCCTGAAGGTCATGCAGTCCCCGGATCCTTTCCTTTACCTGTGTGCTCTAAGATAATGTTCTCTGTGCCACCACTACAGAAGGGCTGTTATCACTGTCCACATTTTAAGGGAACCTGTCACTAGATTCCTGCTGCCCCAACTACGGGCGACATCAACCAGAGGAGCCTGTGGGCACAATTGCAGCAGTTTTGTCTTAGGGCTCATACTCACTTGAGCCGAATTCGGATGAAAATCTGATGAAAAAAAATCGGATACAAAACTGACCAATGTTAGTCTATGGGTCAGTTTTCATTTGCGATTTTTTTCTCATCAGATATTGGTGTGAGAAAAAAATCGCAGCATGCTGCGATTTGATGCGATTTTGGCATGAAAATCGCTAATGCAATAGATGGAGATAGAAAAAAACGCATGCAAATCGCATGCAAATCGCATGCAAATCGCATGTCAATTGCACCCAATCGGACCATCCTGAAAACGGACCGATTTTTTTCCAACAAGTGAGTATGAGCCCTAAAACGTACTTACTGCAATTGTGCAGCTTCGGTCTGATTCATACTGCCTGAGAAGATTTTAGCTGTTTAGGGCATATACCGTAGTTAGAATATACAAAAATATTCGTATAGCACATACACATTTACTATCTGGGACACAGTAGTATGAGTTCCCCCATCAACATGCCAGAATTGTAGAGTGGAATACTCTAATATAAATACTGTCTAAACATGAACACCAAAGAGTTTTCACAAACCACCGACAATTATTAAAAATCAAATATAATGTATTTTAATCACTATTAAAAATATACATATTTAATACAGAACACTTTTTAATGAGGCTCAAGTAAGTAAGGGAGAGAGCACATAACAGCACATTAACCTTCAGCTATACAGTGGGGAAAATAAGTGAGAGCAAACTTGGCCAAGAACTACAGGAAACGTCTGACCTCTGTAATTGCAAACAAAGGTTTCTGTCTCTCACAGGTGAAGTGTACCTATGATAAAAATTACAGACTTCTCCATTCTTTGTAGGTGGGAGAACTTGCAAAATCGGCAGTGTGTCAAATACTTATTTTCCCCACTGTATATACACAAAACGTTAGCTGATTCCATGTATATCAAAATAAGGTGCCAGTATTTCTACAGGTACAGAATAGTAATTGGTAGCAGATATATGAAGGGGATGTCTAATGATTATCCACAGAGCATTTAATATCAGGTACTCAGCGTTTCGCTTATGTTGCTTTCTCAAAGAGTTTGGCATATCTCTCGGCTGCCATGTGCCAGGTACAACAATGTGTTCCACTTGTGGGCTGGAGTATAATATATTTCTGCCATGATTTCCACCACTTTAGTGAAGTATATTATGGCAAATTTGTCAGGCCACACTAGAACTCGCCTCTCCTTCTAAGCTTTACCCACTTTCCAAAAAAAATCAGAAGAACTGGGGTAAAAAAGCCAAAAGTTGCAACATTCTTACACAACTACGTGGTGTTTCAAAAATGTTCGCTCCACAATTCTGGTGCAAACTGTGATACCAGATCTCCGCGCTTGTGCATTGGCCAGGCGTACATGTGTTATACAGTGTGCTTAGTTTGTTGTTTCATGTTTCTTATGTTTGCAGTGTTACATTGATGGTCCATTTGGCACGCCAAGCCGGAGGATCTTCACTTCGGACCATGCGGTGCTGATTGGGGCAGGGATAGGCATAACTCCATTTGCCTCAATTCTACAAAGCATCATGTACAGGTTCATATGCAATAAAGTGTCAAGGACTTATTTATGTCTGTAAAATAATAAAATACAGCTTATTATAGAGTATAACTGCTATACTAATTATGGGTATGATATTATCCCTAATCCACAAAAGGACATGTATTTTGAGCTAATAAAATAACTCACAAATGACAAAATATGAAACAATCACCAGTATGAAGCCCCTGACCTACAAACATCAGATAATTTTAAGGTTTGAAAGATAACACTTTATAAAATGTTACCTTAAAGGAGTCTACTAGTGAAAACAAGTTATCACCTAGCCGTATTGATCCATGAACATCTGACTGCTAGGACCACCAATATTCAGCGGATCGGGGGATTTCTATCTATGAAGGGGGAACTTTTATCATCAGGGAATGCGGATCTTTGGATTTGCTGGATTTTCTTTACTTTCCCTGCATTGAACTCTTGCCGTACTACAAGGGTTTCTGTGTGCCGCATTTGTGCAATCCTCTATTTCCGTGAGTGAGTTGATTTCCTTATGGCTTATATTTTATCCTCATTACAAAATGATACAACAGGTTGGGTGCCCGTCCGCCGCTCCATTCATTCTTTATGGGGCTCCCAGAAAAAGTTAAGCACAGCGCTCAGCAACCTCAAAGGGAATGAATGGTACAAGGGATGAGCTTGTTCTGCTGTTCGGTGTGGGTACCAGCAATCAGACCCTCAAAGGTCAATACGATATCTTCTATTCTGTTGGAAGGTGACTGATAACTTGTTTTCATCGGACAACCCAAAGATAGCTGATACATGGCGTACAATCCATGGGCAGCATGTATCAGGCACTGGCTGTATGATCTCAGTCAGGTATGTTTCATTCTGAAATTCTGTAGCATTACTTTAATAGCTACTATGGACAGAGACCGCTGTACAGGCTAATCAGATATACAGGTCTTCGGCGGCTTCTCCTGTCCAGTGACCTGGATTGACAGGTGTCTGCCTATAAACGTACTTAGGTAGAGACCTGTTAACCAGGGCAGCGGGCGGGAAGAAGCCGCCGGGGAACCTGCCTATCAGACTAGTTTATAGCACAATATCAGTCCCTGGCGGCTTTTATAGTGTGTTTTTCACTGAAAAGAGTCAAACCTACCTAGCTGAGATAATACAGCTAGGGATTGATACATGTTGCCTATGGATTTGGCAGCATATAGCAGGTTTTAGGTTCTCCTTAAGAATAAAGAAAAACAAAGAAAGTAGCAAGCACTACATGATTAGTCATGTGGGCGGTCCTTGAGTCAGGAGTGGTCATGCTAGTCAATTTCCAGCAGAACATCTGTAGTGAAGCGAGATGTACTGACCTAGGCTTCATCTGTGCACGGTGACAGATATTGCAAGGACTGGATGACTACGCCTGGACAGCTCACACACGACTATTCACAAGTATCACACGCTGCTTTACAGCTCTGTGGTGGCAGATTAGGGAATTCATATGCCATAACAGATTTCCTTTAACTTGGATGGGAGGAAACGTTATCTTTTCTTTTGAGGTTTACATTTCCTACCATTGTGGTAAATTTAGTCCACATGACGAGTCCAAAACTGTTTAAAAATATTTAAAACTAAATGCTGTGTGATACAGTGAAGGGGTGCGTACTGGACGGGGTGTATATCTCGCCCAGGTTTCTTAGCTGGGTAGCATGAGGAATGTAGGAGTGAAGGTAGGATGGCAGTACGACGTTCACTCCACTCCCCATCCAGTACAGGCTTGCAGCTCAACCCTGAGCTGCGCTCAGCTGTTTAATTAAGCAGCCAGAAATAGGTGGTAGAGTTACACAGACAGAGCTCTCAGTCTGAATCTCTCTTCAGACGCTGCTGGAGTCTCCTGGAAGCCAAGCGCTGGTAATTATAAAGCTGTGTTGTTTTGGCCAGGCTGTTAGAGTCTAGACCATGGTAGTGAGGGAACTAACCGTGTCTAGTTAGCAGCCTGACAGGCTTAGGATTTTGGTTTATGATTTGGTTTATGTTTTGTTGCTGTGGACTTTAATAAAAGCTGGCTGACGCCAGTTTGCATCAGTGCTGCTGTTGGTGTTTGGACTCTTTATGCCACTCCGTCTACCCGAGACGGCGATCCCAGAGCTATATACCCCCTGAACTGGTTACAACTGCTAAATACTATCATGGAGGTTCTGCTTCTGAGAGTTTGGTTTGGCCGTGCTCCAGGACTTTTGTGTTAGTTTGTCCTATAAACCCTCAACAAAGAACACTATATTTCTTTACATGGCTTACTAAAATAATGTAATGCCATTAGAGTACTAAGAGCTTATAAAAGCTGTTTTATACAATTGTCCCTTGTTTTGAGGCCCTTAGGGAAGAGCTGCATTTTTTTAGCCCCGGATGCCAAAAATTCTTTATCTTGCAAATGCTGATGAGAAAAAAGTATTAAAGGGTAACTGTACATCCAAGTAACTTTTCAGTATCAGCTATTTAGTGTTCTCATGGGGAATAAGACTGTCTTTGGATGTTATATGACTTGTATTCTGCATTTTCCACAGTTTTCTCCAATGCAGGCTCTATCTCTTAATTGACTCTGAGCTGGAGGGTAGAGACTAGCTGATGTGATCTTTCTTATACATGGCACAGTAAACAGAAAGGGATTCTCGCTTTTCAGTCCATAGTTAGGACACAGACAGAAGCAGCATGGAGGAGATTATGAAATGGGTACTGATTACTTTAGATGGGAATTTAGCTCTTGGGTAAAGTAAAACACTTGTTTGAAAACTCAGCACAATCTCTCTTTGTCTCCCATTTCTTATTTTCTCACTCTGCTCCTCATTCCTCCTCCCCTGTCCTTTCTCCATAAAGTATTATAGGCTGTGTAATCTGAAGGTAGGGAAAAAAAATGGTAATCAGCTCACCTTCCATGGACATCAATCCAGTGGGAAAACTACTTGTATTCACATAGGAACCCTGGTTGACCTTGTTTGGTCAGGGGGTGGTGCAAGCAGTGTAAGAACACTCCAGGCTGGTATTCACATCATAAATGGAAAATGGGTACATGAGGACTGGGCTCCAGCACCAATGAGAACATGTTAAAGCATCAATTTTACTAATTAAAAACGTGGTGAGAAAAAGCAAAAAATGGTTAAAAAAAGATTACACGTTTCGGATTAGAAACCCTTATTCATAGCTGTGGATAAGGGATGCTAACCCGAAATGCATCAGCTTATGAATCCTTAAAATTTATGGATCCTTAATCTTTTTGATCTTTTTAGATTTTTCTCACCATGTTTTTAATTGCACAGTAAAAGTTATGTTTTAACATTTTCTTAATTGGTGCTGGAGTCCGCTCCTCATGGACCCATCTTCCATTTCTAAATGGTGTAACCTGAAACTTCGCTGAGCTGGCAGTGTGAATTGTCTTGAGCAAGACTGAATTGAGATGTTTTGTCAGAGTGGACTACAAGATCAGGAGGTAGAGTTAAGGGCTCATAAGTGGAGAAAGAAGCAGAATTTCCCTTTCCTGCTGACCTCACTGGTGCTGGGGTTAATCGAGGCTTGAATTGTGATTAGATGTGTGCTATTTTGTAATTTTTTTTATCTATCAGATATCGAATGAGGAAACAGAATTGTCCCAACTGCATGTACTCTTGGTGTGAGACACTGAAAGACAATGATATGAAGCTAAGAAAGGTAAGAGGCTACATGAAATATGCAGCAATTGCTAAATAAACTTGGCTAAACATATGCAATAAATTGGACTACCCCTCTCCATAAGTCCTATATAGATGTCCTAGAGGGGGGGGGCGCTGATTGGGACTCCCAACTTCTAGCTCCAGTTGTAGAGGACTAAAGCCACCCATATACAGTACATTAGATGAAAGTCAGCTGAACCCAACAAATTCAGTGGAATCAAATGACCATCTGATGTATATGGTGACCTCCCAAATGTCCCATGTCGGAGAAAAAAAAAGGATCTGGCAGGTGGAATTTAGTTTTGTTTTTAGGAGGTGTCAGGCAGCAGCTTTCTCCTCTCTCCTCATTGAAGACAGTGAGCACTCTACCAAGCCAAATGTTCATATGTATGGGGAAGTCATCAGAGGCAGCAGTCTGAAGAACAATCATGTGGCTGACTGCTATCTCATGTGTATGGCTGGTATTAGAACAATCATGGACTGTATTTACTCAGTTGATCAATATATTGGAATTGAGGCCATGTAAAACCAAAATTTCCCAATGGCCATTGCAGGGTGGCTGACTGACTTCCGGGGCTGGATTTGTTTTGATGTATGACATATATTTTTATACCACTGTAACATCTATATTTAGTAGGTGATATTGATTAGGTGATTGAATGGGTTGAAACCCTTTCTTTGTTTATCAGGCACAGCTTTGTACATTTTGCAGTGGTTCCTTTCTCCCTGTTTGTGTCATGGTCTATGGAGTTTGTGGGATTAGGTAGTTCAGAAGTTAATCTGGACGGCCTCATTCTGGGAGGCTTCTTATAGCCTCATTGTGGAGCTTATTCTCTGACCCTTGGCCAAGTGTGTTTGACCCTGTTGTGCCTGTGCCAGTGCTTTGTGCCTGTGCTACGTTACGTCTGTCTGGTTCTGATTTAGTTTTGTCCCTGTTACGAGTTTTGCCTGCCACCTTTGTACTGTGCCATCCTCTCCGTGTATGACCCCTTGGCTACGTCCTGATTACCCTCTGCCTGCTTTTGTACTGGGCTGTCCTCTCCGTGTTTGACCCCTTGGCTAAGTCTTGACTACCCTCTGCCTGCTTCTCTTGTACTGCGCTGCCTTCTCATTGTATTACCTCTTGGCTACATCCTGACTATCCGTTCTGTCTATGCCCTTTGGTAACTTTGTCCCGTAGTTACCCTTCTAGGAGTTTTTCCTCAACTCCTAGCTCTCTGGAGCTTAAGCCACGCCCCCAGCAGTCATGTGCTTCAGGTCCTGTTTGTCTGAAGCACACATCTCCACCTCTGCTACTCCGCTCCATAGGTATCTTTAGGCACAGTGTGTTTTACTCAGGACACGCACACTGGCTCAGTGAGCAAGTGCAGTACGGTTTTCCTGATAGTTTGAGAACACATGAATGCTCAGCCAAGAGCTCGTGTATCTAGGAGTCCAGAGAGACAGCAATTGCAAGAATGAATGTTCAACCAACAGCTATCTCCTGCTTGTGGCCTATCTTTTGCATATAAAAGTCATGTAAAATCCCTTTGACATATAATCTACACTCATGTACAACAGGAATACATACCAAATGTACTCTGCACATTAGTTAATATCATGTCATGTCATGTTTGGTAGGTGGATTTCATCTGGATTAACAGAGATCAGAAGTTTTTTGAATGGTTTGTCAGCCTGCTAACCAAGCTTGAGCTGGACCAAGCTGATGAGGAACCCGAGGGTAAGAAGTTTTCTCTAAGACTGTATAGACTAGTTCTGCTATAAAGACTATCTATGGATGAGCTATGTTGTGCAGATTGTGATATGATGTAATATGTGGCTGTCATTCTATGTTTCCTTGCAGTGAACTGAGAATTGTGTGTCCTCCTGGCAAAAGTGTTCATGGGCCCCTTCATGGTTTAATTATTTTTCCATGCTTCATTCATTTAAAGGAGTGCCATGGGTCTTAAATTGGATATTCCAAAAACCCTGCCATTCTTTAAAAAAAGAAGCCTGTAATAATCTTCTCTCACAATGCCACAATGCTTCCCTCTGTCAGAGCTCCACACTCTGCAGCCACTATTAGGAGAACCGCACTGCATGGATACCATCTTCTGGTAACAAAATCAGGGCTAGAAATCTATATGCAGTGAGCTCCACCTAGAAACTGTAACTAGATTTTGGGAAGCAGGGATTTGCAGGTTTAAAATAAGAAAAAAAAGCTGTAGTCTACCATAAAGATAAATGGTGCAATTTTGAAGCGTTATTCTATGGCCGCCCATAATACTCTTGACCTTACCGCAGTGCCATATTGCCTCATGGTCAGGTGACCTATTCAATGGGACTTAAATGGGTTGTTCCGTGAACAAAGTAAATTTTAATCAATAGATCTTGGAATAATAATAATTTCCACAATTGGATGTGTTAAAAAAAATGTCCCTGTGCTGAGATAAACTTATAAATGTGCCCCTGCTGTGTACTGTGTAATGGCCGTGTCTGACCATACAGGGACATGATCTGATCATACCACATCTCCTGGGGAGGTGAGGAAGCAAAAGAGTATACAGATAGGACAGCATGGGGTCACAGATGATTCTTTCTGTGTGGTAAAACATTTCCCTGCCTGTTTAAAAACAGTGTTTTACCTCAGAGAAAAAAAGGTTTTACCTCACAGAAAGAATCAGCTGTGATACCGTGCTGTAATGTCAGTATACTTTCTTTTGCTTCCCCCCCTGCCCAGGAGCTGTGGTATGATCAGACCATGTTCCTGTACGGTCAGACACAGACATTACACAGTACACAGCAGGGGCACATTTATAAGATTATCTCAGCACAGGGACATTTTTTTTTAACACATCCAATTGTGAATCTTTTTTTTATTATGTGATCTATTAATTAAAATGTACTTTATTCATGAGAAAACCCTTGTAACTTAACATCTGTCTAGAGATAGTAGGATTTTATTTTAATCACCCTAGAGTTATATACCTTTTGCAGATGCCTCATTGCTACATCAAAATTATTTTGCTTGGCTCCAGAGGTGATGAAAATAATTTGGCTCCTAATATACAGACATGACATGATGCTCTGTGCCATAATTCAAGAACAAAATGTTCAGCAATACACTTGTATATTTTTCCCAACGGCTGTATTCAATTTACAGATCCTTTCTCAGCCCCATACTGATCAAGTGTCAGCATGCAGATTTAAGACAAAAGGAGCATGAAAATCTTTCTACAAATAGCGCGTCACCCCATTGTATATGTGCCAATCGTTACACAGCAACCAGCTACACAGAAAACACGGAGCAAAGAATGCTATGTACAGTGTAGCCATGACATTACACAATACAAATCAATCAATCTGCTTCTATAGCTTAAAGTATTGTTGGCATCTATACAATGTCATGTATTACAATGCATGCAGAAATAGACTTATTATTATATAGTAGTGCAGGACTGTCTCACTGGACTTGGCTTTGGATTTTTGCCTGATTGCTAAAATGTCTTACACTGTGACATCACTTCTCACGGGCAAGTCATGAGGCGGGAAAGTCATGGAGTCTGAGGTCAAAAGCCAGGAGGGTATGTCAAGGACAAACAGATAAGACAAACAGATAGTCAGAGGCAAAGCTCTGGGTCAGATAACTGAGGTCAGAGTGTATCAAAGGCAAAAGGGGTAATACAAACTAGTAGTTAAAATTTGACCAGCGATTTCTAATTTTTCCAACAAAATTTACAAAACCATTTTTTTAGGGACCACCTTACATTTGAAGTGAGTTTGTGTGGTCAATATGACAGAAAATACCCAAAAGTGACACCATGCTAAAAACTGCACCCCTCAAGGTGCGTAAAACCGCATTCAAGAAGTTTATTAACCCTTCAGGTGCTTCACGAGAACTAAAGCTTTGTTGAAGTAAAAAAATGAACATTTTACTTTTTTTCACACAAAATTTACTTTGGAACCAAACTTTTTTATTTTCACAAGGGTATCAAGAGAAAATGGATCACATAGTTTGTTGTGCAATTTCTCCTGAGTACGCCGATATCCCGTATGTGGGGGAAAGCCACTGTTTGGGCGCATGGCAGGGCTCAGAAGGGAGGGAGCACAGTTTGACTTTTGAACGCAAAATTGGCTTGAATCAATGTTGAGTGCCATGCTGCGTTTGGAGACCCCCTGATGTACCTAAACAGTGGAAACCCCCCAATTTTAACTCCAACTCTAACACAGCCCTAACCACAACCCTAACCCTAACACCACAACCCTAGCCCCTAACCCTAGCACAACCATTACCCTAGCTCTAACCCTAACCCAACCCTAACCCTAGCTATAACCCCAGCCATAACCCTAGCCCAACCCTAACCCTAGCTATGCCCCCAACTATAACCATAACCCTAACCATAGCCTCAACCCTAACCCTAGCTCTAACCCTAGCCCCAACCCTAACACTAGCTATAACCCCAACTATAACCTCAACCCTAACTCTAACCCCAAGCCTAACAATAGCCCCAACCCTAACCCTAATGGAAAAATGGAAATAAATACATTTTTTTATTTTATTATTTTTACCTAACTAAGAGGGTGTTAAAGGGGGGGTTGATTTACTTTTTTTTATTTTGATCACTGTGATAGGATCTATCACAGTG
>VIAB01005264.1:73518-83559 GCA_009801035.1 Oophaga pumilio | reverse complement strand
TCACCTTCCCACAGTGCCGCAGACTCCCCACGCCGGGCGGGTGGTGCGATGACAGGGAACTGCACACGCGCGAACCGGCGCACACCTATGACACAGGCAGGCCGCAAGACACTACTAGGAAACTAGTAATGCACATGCGCAGCGACCAATGATGCAGATGGGACGTGGTGCATTACTGGCCCTAAGAGATTTAACGAGCAGTTTGCCGGGGCAGAGCGCTTCAATGTGCTCAGATATCATGACCGATCAGGAGCAACCAGAAGAGCAAGTCCCACAGACTCAGTTCCCTCACCATGGGCACCAAAAGCAGCAGCAACAGCGACTCCAGCAGCAACGGCGACAGCAACAGGAGGAACGAAGAGGAGAGACCTCCTCCCAGCTACACAGAGGCAGCAGCCGTTCAGGTTCGCAGCGCTGCAAAAGCTCCAGCAGATCCACCAAACCAAAGGAGGATCCATCCAGGAGAATTGTCCCCGAACCAGAGCCGGTATCCTTCTTTCTTCAGGAGGGTAAGTGAACTTCATGAAAGTCCACCAGTTAATTGGGATCTATCACCTGCTTTTGTAGGGGAAGAAATGTACGGAAAAATCAAAGCATAGGGTTTGTGTGCTCTGTGCAGAAGAGCTACCCATAGCATGGGTAAAGAGGCTCTGTGCTTCCTGCATAGACCAAACAATATATGAAGAAACCCCAAAATTTGCAGCGGACCTTAGAACACTAATCAAAACTCAGGTCAAAGATACCTTCAAATCCCTTCAGGGTTCAAAAAGTCATAGATCCAGACACAGGTCCCCTGAATCAAATGATAGCGGGGAGGACAGAGATTGGATAGGGTCAAACAGTTTGTTATCTTCCCAGTCATCCTCATAATTCTCAGAAGGGGGTCGTAGCTGCTTCCCGATAGAGGATACAGATGCACTGGTTAAAGTGGTCAGAACGACCATGGGGCTGATAGACTCTCGACCCGAAAGAACAGTCGAAGATTTAATGTTCAGTGGCCTAGAGCAAAAAAAGCGAAGGTCTTTTCCAGTAAACGAAAAAAATTCAGTCCCTGATTAAGAGGGAGTGGAAGAAACCAGAAAAAAGGGCCTTTTAACCCCAAAAAGAAAATACCCCTTTGAGGACCCAGTGTGCTCATTTTGGGAGAAAGCTCCAAAACTGAACGTGGCAATCGCAAAAGCCTCCAGGAGGTTTGCCCTGCCCTTTGAGGACATGGGGACACTGATGGACCCCATGGATAAGAAGGCAGAAGCATTTTTGAAAGGCTCATTGGAAGCCGCCGGGGGGGCTAAAACCAGCTGTAGCCGCTACCTGTACGGCGAGAGCCTAATTATATGGCTGGATCATTTGGAGGAACAACTGAAGGGAAAAGCCCCTAGAGAAACAATCTTAGATGCAGTCCCGGTAATGAAAGGGGTAGCGGTATTTTTAGCAGAAGCATCAGCAGACTCAGTCAGACTAGCGGCCAGGTCTGCTTCCTTCTCTAACGCTGCAAGACGAGCGATATGGCTTAAGTGCTGAACTGCGGACAAATTCAAAATTATGCTCCATTCCATGCGAGGGGGAATTTCTGTTTGGGTCTACACTCGACGACATCTTGGAGATAGCTGGAGATGAAAAGAAATCTTTTCCAGGGCTCTCCAGCCAGACATATAAACGGCCCTTAGGAGCAGAAGATTCATGCAGAGGAAACCCCCCTAAGAGGTTAGAGACGTGGGAGCAAAGAAAGAGCGGAAAGGGGTTCATATTCAACAGATCTTTTGGCAATAAAAAACAACCCCAATGAAGGTGTCCCCCAGATCGGGGAAGGTTGACCTTCTTTCTCCTAACCTGGGAAAAAATATCCAGAAGTACATGGATCTTGGGTATAATAAAAATATGAAGTTTAATTCCCCCCCACCTTCCTTTGTAGTAACACCACCAAGAGCGGCAAAGGACAAACAAGTAGCACTGCAAAATGAGATCTTGAGGCTAGTGGAGAAGGATGTCCTTAGGAAGTCCCCAGCCAAGAAAAAGGCAAAAGCTTTTATTCCCCTCTTTTCCTCAGAAAGAAATCAGACTGGACATTCAGAACAATCGTGAACTTAAAAAAATTGAAGAAGTGTTTTGAAACTCCGGCCTTCAAAATGGAAACAATAAAATCATCAGTGAGAATACTTTTTCACGCTTGTTTTGTGACTGTATTAGACTTAAAGGACGCGTACTACCACGTCCCCATCCACACGGACTATCGCAGGTTCCTCAGGGTGGCGGATACAATTCAGGGGGATTTAAAGCACTTTCAGTTCAGGGGTCTCCCTTTCAGCCTGGCCATCGCCCCTAGAGTATTTACCAAAATAGTGGCGGATGTCATGGCCCTTAAAAGAGAAAAAAACACCCTGATAGTCCCATATCTGGACGACCTCCTGATAATAGGAAATTCACCGCAGCACTTCAAGGAACAGCTGAACAGAGTCATGACAACACTAACAAACCTGGGCTGGCTATTAAATATCCAAAATCCCAAATTATACCAAGTCAAGTACAAGAGTACTTGGGAATAGTTCTGGACTCACGCAGGCAGGAATGCCGCCTCCTACAGGGAAAAATTCAACAGATGATACAACTGGCATCAGAGTTTGAGCCATGCACTAGCTGCCAGAGACTTGCCGCATACCGACCATAGATGAAGCTCGCCTCCGAACATCTAATTGTCACATAGTGACCTACATGCAAGTTTTCAAGATATACACGAGGTGAGTGTCACCTTATTCACCTATGATCTAATTATACTCCTACATCCTACATATACTCCTACATAGATCGGTGTGCTTTCTCCCTTTCCTTCCCTTTTATTAGAAACAACTGGCATCACGCATGAGGAGCTTCACTGTCACAACCTTACTGGAGGCAATGTCACTGCTGGGATCAATGACAGCTTGCATTCCGGCGGTCCAGTGGGCCCAGGCCCACACCTGGGAATTGCAATGGGACGTGTTAGCAGCAGAAACATCTCTAGGCGGCAATTTGGAAGGGCAGTTAAAAATCTCCTCCGAAACACACCGTTCTCTAGAGTGGTGGACGAACACAAACAATTTAGCAAGAGGCGTTACGTGGGTATGGCCAATAGCCTGAGTCTTTACCACGGATGCAAGCCCCTGGGGGTGGGGAGCCCATCTGGGGGATCAGGTAGCCCAGGGGTCCTAGATATAGGACCAAAAAACAATGTCATCAAACGTGAAGGAACTACTAGAGGTAAAACTTGCCCTCATTCATTTCTTAAGCTCCCTTCAGTCCCAACATGCAAGGGTGCTCTCGGTCAACAGAGTGGTGGTAGCGTATCTGAACCACCAAGGGGGCACCAGATCTCTACACCTAATGGAAGTGACAAAATCCATCCTTCACCTAGCAGAGTCCAATTTAAGCTCCCTATCAGCGCTTCACATACAGGGTGCTGAGAATCACACAGCAGACTTCTTAAGTTGAACACGACTAAGACAGGGAGAGTGTGAGTTTAACCAGGCAGTATTCAATCAAATTGCAGAGTCCTGGGGTCCTGGGGTTGGCCAGATATAGACCTGTTCGCGAACAGCCGGAATCAGAAAGTGAAAACTTTCTGCTCAATAGACTCCACAGGAAATCCAGTTGCGTTAGACGCCCTTTCAATACCTTGGGACTACCATCTAGCTTACACTTTTCTGCCAGTAGCGCTAATCCACTTAGTCCTGAGGAAAGTTCAGGAAGACAATGCAAGGGTGACAAGAGGACATGGTTTTCGTGGCTGAGGATGATGTCCATTTCCGACCCTTGGGTTCTCCCAGACATCCCGGACCTTCTGTTCCAAGGGCCGGTGGCTCATCCACAGGTAGAAAGCTTACATATGACAGCATGGAACTTTAGAGGTCGCTCCTGAGACAAAGAAAATTTTCTCAGAAGTTAGTAGCCACCCTTCTGTAAAGCAGGAAACCGTTAAGTACCAGGACGTATGGCAGGATTTGGAAGAAGTTTATTTCAGCCTCAGGTGCCAATCCAATAGGGGAAATTCTAATAAAGGCCACCTTAGAATTCCTCCAGAATGAGTTAGAACTGGGGCTATCCACAAGTACCTTGAAGGTTCAGGTTTCAGCGCTAGGGGCCCTGTACAACCATGATCTAGCTGGGAACCATTGGGTATCGAGGTTCATTAAAGCCACAAGCAGAACCAGACCTATTCCCTTTCATGCCATGTCTCCCTGGGACCCAAATCTAGTACTCTCTGCATTGACTAAACACCCCTTTGAACCCCTGTCGGAAGCCTCACTAAAAATAATATCTCTTAAAACCTCCTTGCTCGTAGCCTTAACTTCTGCACGCAGAGTTAGTGACATCCAAGCGTTGTCAGCGTACCAGCCATTCGCGCAGATTCTGGAGGACAGAGTCATACTAGGGACTGACCCAGCCTATCTTCCAAAAGTGGAGTCGCGGTTCCACAGGGCGCAGGAAATTTCCTTACCTTCCTTCTGCCCTAAACCTAAAAATAAGGGGGAGGAAGCCCTGCATACATTAGACGTAAAAAGATGCTTAGTCCAGTACTTGGCAGCGACGAGGGAATGTAGGAAGGATAGGTCTCTTTTTGTATGCTTCCAGGGTCCACGTAAGGGACAGAAACCATTGAAAGCCACACTGGCGAGATGGATAAGAGACGCTATCACCCTATCATATTCCTCACATAGGGCAGCCATTCTCGAGAAAATAAGAGCTCATTCGACAAGAGCAGTGGTGACTTCCTGGGCGGAGAGAGCCGGAGTCTCAATAGAACAGATATGTAGAGCCGCTACTTGGTCATCTCCCTCTACGTTCTTTAACCATTACCGGCTAGACCTGGCCTCTTCTTCAGATCTTATCTTTGCGAGAACAGTTCTAGAGGCAGTGGTCCCCACCCTAATGTAAAATCTATGCAATTCTCTTTGTGGTGCCATCATGGGGGAAAGAGAAAAACATAGTTACTTACTGTTAACGGTATTACTCTGAACCCATGACGGCACCCGTACATTCCCTCCCTTCACGTGTGGGATGCACACATAATTAATAAGTTGAAAATAGCCACGCAGTGCCTCGGTTAAGATTATATTAATATAAAATATTTTTGTGTGAATGTTTATGTTGCCAGTCTGAAGTTCAGTAAAATACTCTGTAAACCAACTGATGTTGGAGAGAGGTACCGCCTGTTTATCTGTATGTTTCCTGTCCCTGAGGGTAGATCCCCTCACTCCGTGGTGCCGTCATGGGTTCAGAGAAATATCGTTAACGGTAAGTAACTATGCTTTTTTTATATGACATATTCCGCAGCGCTTTACAGTTTGCACACATTATCATCTTCCTTCTCTACCGCTTAGAATCAGATGCAAGAGAGAAACAGTGAATGGAGACATTAAACCAGTTAATTTTGCCTGCTTTGATGAATTTCTGAGTACAGAATAACGTAAAATCATGAATCTGTCAATGAGTCCATGCAAAACAGCAACAGCAAGGCATAGAATTTATAAGGCAATACACCCTGACTAGATGCCAGTCATATTCTATACCTACTGCAACACCTCACCGTAGATGAACTGCAGATAAGAGAGGTATTATTGTAGAATATAGAAGGGATTTGAACTGGCCCTGAAAATATTTTCTTGTATGTGGCAGCAACATAGTCTGAAGAAACACAAGTAACACTGGCAGCGTTGATGGATTTTAGTACAGATCACCATGCAGATAAGAGCGGTATTATTATCGCCTGTCCCGGCTGTGAAATTTTGTATGCCGTGAGAACTCCCTATGTGACAACCACCTGACAACCCACAACAAGACACTGGATCATATACTAATATAATCCACTGGCTCTTTCGGTTTAAAAATGTTTTCCCTCAACTAGAAGGTGGATCCTCAAAAAAGCATTTATTTCGATTACTAAGGAGTGGGTCTCCTATACTGGTAAAAGTGCAAGGGATGCCAATAATTAGAAGGAGGCACTCCAATACCCCTTAGAAGAGACGAAGAGATATAGTGAAGGGCATCAGAAAACATTTTTTCCCATTATTGAGTGGGTATCCTGGACTGGTAATGCGCATGGGCTGAAAAATAAGCTAAAATGATAATTTGAAAGCACGGTATCAGTAGTAGGGCTGAGAGCATATTGGGGTGAAGCTCTCCCAAAGTAGTTATATACTAATAAAGATAGCGGAGTACTCCAAAAGAAGTTGCAGAGCTGGAAAAGTGGAGTAAGCCATAAACAGCTAAGTTATAAGCAAGACAAATTTTATTGGTACAAATGAGACACACATATTAAAATGAAAATCATGAATTGGGGTAAAATAAAAACGTGGAGGAGACATGGAAGTAAGCAAGGAAGGGAAACAGGCAAGGGTATATAGTAGGACCAAAAAGTGCAGATCAAGAAGATCACTGTGGCATAGGTCCATAAACCTCAACAGCAGAAGTAAAGTGCATAATGTGCATCAGAGATCAAGCCTGTCATCGGAAAGTCCTGTCCGTTTATCCATAGTACGTCTCAGTAGCTTTGTCGAAGCTTTACTTTGTCGAAGGGGATGATGGAATGTCCAAGCTCTATGGTTTAAATATGCCCTGATAATGCAACGCCGATAATAGCGCTGCATGCGCCCCAAAAAACTCTGCACACTTCTGGTCATCTCCTCCACCGCCGTCTTCACTGTGCGCATGCGGGTGAACTTGCACCCTGTGATGTTACAGGGCATGCGCACAGCGACTGAATAGATAGCTATCGAGGGAGCGATGTGTTGTCAGAGTCCTGGTGCGCATGCGCACCATCGAGGCCATTTTATTGGAGATCACTGTCAGGTACATACGGCCGCGGCCATCTTGGGTGGTAACTAACAATCTATATATAATATCTGAGGTCTACAAAGGAAAAAGAATGAAGAGGTAAAAGGAAAGTGAGGGTGAAAGTAAAAGGAACGTGGGGACAATAAGAAAAAAATGATAAAGTAAAAATAAACATGAAGAAAAGAAATATATGGTGGTGATAGCAAAAAAAAGTGAGAAAAAAATACAAAAAAGGTACGCAAAACACGGGTCAGGGGTCGCAAGTAGGGTGACAGCTACTGAGACGTACTATGAATAAGCGGACAGGACTTTCCTATGACATGCTTGATCTCTGATGCACATTATGCATCTGCCGTTGTGGTTTATGGACCCATGACATACTGATCTTCTTGATCTGCCCTTTTTGGTCCTCCACATGTTTCTATTTTACCCTGATACATGTTTTTCATTTTACTATGTGTCTTATTTGTACCAATAAAATTTGTCTTGCTTATAGCCCTTAAAAGAATGTATAGCGAGTAGTATGATCACCCTGGTGGAGGTGGAGAAGGAGGACAACACAAAAAAGACGAAATCCTGAAGTGTATATCCATGTTTGGGTTGGAAGGGGTGCATGGGAATACACCAGAAAAAAAACAAAAAAAACCACTGCATTTGAGTTTCTTCCTCTGCTGTCGTCCGGTGGTGTACAGAAGTCTGGCCCAATTTAGCCCTTGTTTTCCCACTATTGCCTTCTTGAGTGTGGCTGCTTAAATATTTGGGCATCGCTACACGCAAACTCCTCATTTCCCATTTGAAACGGACAGGGCGAGAGCCCAGAATCTATAAATGGAAATGTGAATAGCTCTTTGGAGTGTTCAAGTGTGGCATCATTTGTCTCCGGGCACTTAGCATGGTGGAGGGAAGGAGAATCAAGGTGAGGATTATGTGGTCCTGAATCACGGCAACTGAGACTGGACTGTGTGGAAGACAGGGTGGTGCTGGCAAAGTGACTTGAATAACAATGGCTTTTATCCTAAGTCATATTACAAGACTCGTTAAAGGGTTGATTGTGACTTGTAGGATCGCTACTTCCAATAGGTGGCGCTATAGAGTACAAGTCCTCTTTTTTTGAAGAGGCAATTTGCATATAAAATTTCCCAGAGGAGCATTGCACGGCGAATAAGTCTCCTTACCTCGACACGCCAGAGCTGGTATGTCACTCTCCACAAGGAGAAACCTTACCCCTTTGAATAACAAAGTAACTATCTGCTACCCATCCAACAACCTTTTCACGCTGGTCTGGCTTCAAGAGTAGTGTTCTGTGCCCCCCTACAAAGGGGGACTGGAAGCTAGATCGACATTGTGTTTGTTGTGCCTCTGCTCAGTTTCACCTTTCCCATGGCTTCGGCCTCTGCACCCTGCCCTCACCATCAGCATCACGTCCACTTGTATAAAGGACGTATAATTCACCCTACCCTGTCCTACACGATCCCTTCAGCACAATCTCTCCCTAAGTGATGCTAACAGCAGTATGACTATTGATTATCTTTAGCCCTAAGAAGGGCTGTTGTTGAAGTTAAAAGAAATATAAAAGTGGTTGAGTCCCTGGTAATACGCAGCTGCAATTCTGTCCCTCTCACCAGCACCTCTCCCTATTCTGCCTGGAGAGCATTGCGTCACGGGTCTTATATAGACTTGATGACGTTATGTGGCCAACCAATCAGTCATGCCACAACCAAGATGGCTAAGGCATTACAGTGACTGACAGGCAATCCTCACATGTTTATTGGCTGTCTAAAAAGTGCCAAACATGTGAGGCGAGGACTTGAGCTCCCGCTCGAGCATTAAAAAAAAAAAAATCTCTGAGCCCACTGATACTCGAGCGAGTCAAGAGTAGTAACGAGCACGCTCACTCATCACTATAAGTGATCCATCACTGGAATTGTGATCTCTGCCCCTATATCATGATTCTATCGGATTACATAGCAAAAACCTAACGACGGACTACCTGTAAACCAAAACACATACAAATAAGTTCTATAATATTTGATGCTTTTAAATTCATAGTTTTGCATTTATGTTTCAAGAAGTTTCATCATCACCAACTTTTATATATAGTCTCTGATGTCCTAAACTGAATTGCAGTTAGGTTTTTTAATACTATAATTTCTGCAGTTTTCATTTATTTGTGTCTTGCGTTCTAAATCTTCAATTTCAGAGTTCCTAAATCGGAAAGAACAACTGTCCACAAGAATCTGATATTTGCTCTGGCTGCTGCAGAAACAATGCTCATGTTCAGCGAGCTAGCTGAAAGCAATAAGGTCAGTATTGTAGCTGGTTTATAAAATACTAGCTTTAGTACTATACTAATATCTATTGAGAAAAATCAAAGCAGCACACCATCATTTTAGTGCAAAAAAAGCTATTTTAATAGCCCATTTCTGTGTGACGTTTTTGCTTGAAAAATGTCGCGCACAAATGGGCTATTAAAATAGGTATTTTTGCACTTAAATGGTGTGCTGCTGCTTTGATTTTTCTAATATAAGGACTGGTATGTACCTGTGAAGCCTTGCACCCAACTATTGCCATTGTTCAGGTGTTGCTCTCTGCTCTATTTTTCTCTTTCTATCTATCTATAATAATTAAGAAAATTTGGCAGCACTACCAAAGGAAGCCGGGTACAATAAAACCTGTTAAGGTGGTGTCCAAACCTCCAAAATAGAAAATCAGAAAAAAACAGGCAGCACTCCAAAAATTAGAGTGAAAAACCGTGGCTTTACTGATCCATTAGCAGCAACGTTTCTGCAGCTTTCTCTGCCTTTCTCAAGCAGTGGACAGACATCAAGTGAACATATATATATTGTTTCCACAGTATAACATCCATCAACTAGATGGGCATTTCCTGAAGGAAATCCATGGTGCTTGAACAGCGCTGCCGGCTTTACAGCAGTGTATCAGGTGTCGTAGCCCGTTTAAGCGCATTAGTGCTGGGAAATTGCCTATTATAACCTACGGGAGCCTTGAAAATCGCTTGCAAAAACATCTGGCTGGGCATTTTTGCAGGTGATTTTAACATAGACATTTATAAAGGGGCCATGAAAAGCCCTGTAAAAGCATCAGGATTAGGTGCAAAATACAAAATTGGGGCAAATCTTTCCAGTATAAATTTTGTCTTTGAGTTTCACTCCTGGTTTTCGCCTCCAAACATCATTGAAAAGTCAATGATCAAACTCTGCTGTATGCCGGAGACCT
>VIAB01005264.1:11183-22161 GCA_009801035.1 Oophaga pumilio | reverse complement strand
TACATTGTGTGTGTGGTGCGTATGGCGTATACATTGTGTGTGTGAGGTGCGTACAGTGTATACAGTGTGTGTATGGTGTATTCAGTGTGTGTGGTGTGTACGGCATATACAGTGTGTGTGTGTGTGGTGCGTACGGCGTTCCGCTGGTGGTACCACGCAAGAGGCTGGTACTACCAGCAGTTTCCATATTGAGACACCCTATCACTTGTGTGTCCCAATATGGCGGTCGGTGAACTTCCGCCGCTTGGAATTCTGGGATCCGGACACATCTGGATGGAACAGGATGTAAAGACATTACAAGGTAAGTATATATTAGATTAGGCCAGATGTATTTTCCAGTGGGTCAAGAGATGTAAGACATTATAAATATGAGCCTGAACGTTGACTCATGAATTGATGTGTTTTGAATTGTTGAAGGGCTGCTGTTTACCTATTATATCCGTTCCTACAGTTTATTGTACTGCTATCCTTGGAGGACAGGGATGCAAGGTCTTTGAACAATTGATGTTTGCCAATATGTTGATTACCCATTGCATACATTCATGCAGCTTGTTGACCTGGAAACATTGACCTATAGACTATGAAGACTGATTGAATACTTGATCATGAGAGCTGACCTAATCACATCTCCCTTCTGACTTATGCATGATGGTCTGAAGGAGGGATGTGGGTATAAAAATGGACCTCTATCCTTCTGCAGAGAGACTTCACAGAACAATAATTGGGCACCATGGCTCCAATCGGAGGAATACAGATTTGATCCATTCTCTATCACTGAGCCCATAGAGACATTTGGAGAATCAGGTCACCTGGCCTCATACCTCAATGAATTGTCAGCTTCCTAAGCTTGCTGATGCCTCCTCTCTCTGGGTGCCTACCAAAAGCGGGATGCCACTGGTTGGGTTAGTTGCTCCTGGAATCCCCAAAGTCGCAGCTGCTCTAATCCCGGTGAGCCACCTGAAGGGTGAGACTCTGTAACTTCCACCTTCTTATGCACTTTCTGGGTCTTTTCTATATGTTATTATCCATTGATGGTTCAACAAAGTACTGCCACACTGTTACCCTCACCCTGTATTGTCTGAGTAGTATTCTGCCCATGGGGAGAGAGCGGGCATTCAGTCGCATGAGCCCTGGTCCATGCAGACTTTCTAAAGACAGCCGGACCAGCGGATGAGAGCACCCACTGACCCTCGTTTCTCCACAGTCCCCTAAAATGAAAATTATATACATACGTTAGTTATGATGTAACTCTGCTGCTATACCAGGGACTAAATAGAAAACACTGTACAAAGAACTATCACCAATAATACCACAATACATTTACCTCTAAAGAGTGATTGAAATGCACTGCCAAAAAAGCCAGATATTTGCACCATACAGCGACCATATAGTGGTCCTGCAGACCCTGCAAGTGATTGCAGTACAGTTAGATAGTAACTTAGAGCAGACATTCTTTCTGATTTGGGTCGTTCACTTTTTCCGTCTTTTATATCTGACCAGACCGTGAAGACGACTTCTTCTAGCCACGACTT
The DNA here is from genome assembly GCA_009801035.1 of Oophaga pumilio. Classification (NCBI taxonomy): domain Eukaryota; kingdom Metazoa; phylum Chordata; class Amphibia; order Anura; family Dendrobatidae; genus Oophaga; species Oophaga pumilio. The sequence goes on along the minus strand of VIAB01005264.1, from coordinate 20,629 downwards.
CTGTAGAGCTTACAACATAGACACAATTTCCACCTCATATTAACATTACTGACCCCATCTATTCACAGCACAGAAAAAATTCTGCATCATGCTGCTACCCTCCATTCTGCTCCTGCACACATTGCGCCACTTGCCCTATTACTGCAATCTGCTGTGTAATTCCATGAACAGTAGAAGAAAAGTAATTTACTAAATTGTCAGCATATGTTGCTTCACATACAGTGGGTACGGAAAGTATTCAGAGCCCTTTAAATTTTTCACTGTTTCATTGCAGCCATTTGGTAAATTCCAAAAAAGGTCATTTTTTTCTCAATAATGTACACTCTGCACCCCATCTTGACTGAAAAAACAGAAATGTAGACATTTTTGCAAGTTTATTAAAAAAGAAAAACTGAAATATCGCATGGTCATAAGTATTCAGCCCCTTTGCTCAGACCCTCATATTTACGTCACATGCTGTCCATTTCCTTGTGATCCTCCTTGAGATGGTTCTACTCCTTCATTGGAGTCCAGCTGTGTGTAATTAAACTGATAGGACTTGATTTGTAAAGGCGCACACCTGTCTATATAAGACCTCAGCTCACAGTGCATGTCACACCAAATGAGGATGATGAGGGCAAAGGAACTGGCCAAGGAGCTCAGAGACAGAATTGTGGCAAGGCACAGATCTGGCCAAGGTTACAAAAGAATTTCTGCAGTACTCAAGGTTCATAAGAGCACAGTGGCCTCCATAATCCTTAAATGGAAGAAGTTTGGGACCACCAGAAGTCTTCCAGCCAAACTGAGCAATCGTGGGAGAAGAGCCTGAGAGAGGAAAAGAAGAACCCCAAGATTACTGTGGCTGAGCTCCAAAGATGCAATAGGGAGATGGGAGAAAGTTCCACAAAGTCAACTATCACTGCAGCCCTTCAACAGTCGGGCATTTATGGCAGAGTGGCCCGACGGAAGCCTCTCCTCAGTGCCAGACATATTAAAGCCCGCATAGAGTTTGCTAAAAAAAGACATGAAGGACTCCCAGACTATGAGAAATAAGATTCTCTGGTCTGATGAGACGAAGATATAACTTTTTGGTGATAATTCTAAGCGGTATGTGTGGAGAAAACCAGGCACTGCTCATCACCTGCCCAATACAATGCCAACAGTGAAACATGGTGGTGGCAGCATCATGCTATGGGGGTGTTTTTAAGCTGCAGGGACAGGACGACTGGTTGCAATTGAAGGAAACATGAATGCGGCCAAGTACAGAGATATCCTGGATGAAAACCTCTTTCAGAGTGTTCTAGACCTCATACTTGCCCAAAGGTTCACCTTTCAACAAGACAATGACCCTAAGCACACAGCTAAAATAACAAACGAGTGTCTTCAGAACAACTCTGTGACCATTCATGACTGGCCCAGCCAGAGCCCTGACCTAAACCCAATTGAGCATCTCTGGAGAAACCTGAAAATGGCTGTCCACCAACGTTCACCATCCAAGCTGACGGAACTGGAGAGGATGTGCAAGGAAGAATGGCAGAGGATCCCCAAATCCAGGTGTGAAGAACTTGTATCATTCCCAAGTAGACTCATGGCTGTACGAGCTCAAAAGATGCTTCTACTCAATACTGAGCAAAGGGTCTGAATACTTATGACCATGTGATATTTCAGTTTTTCTTTTTTAATAAATTTGCAAAAATTTCTACATTTCGTTTTTTTTTAGTCAAGATGGGGTGCAGAGTGTACATTAATAAGAAAAAAAATGAACGTTTTTGAATTTACCAAATGGCTGCAATGAAACAAATAGTGAAAAATTTTAAGAGGTCTGAATACTTTCTGAAACCACTGTAGATACTGAAACACCTTTGGCCGAATGTTGTGGGTTCACAGCAACTGCTTCCAAATGCAAATGCCACACCTGAAATCGGTTACAGATACAGACCCTTACATGCTTAATTGATGATGGATTATCAAAGAAATAGCCCATTCAGCCCATTAAATGGCTTTTGAGATAATTGTCCAATTACTTTTGGTCCCTTGAAAAAGAGGCAGCTACATAGTACATTTCTGTTCTTTTCAGTCAATATGTTGTACAGAGTGTACATTAATGAGAAAAAAAAAACTTTTTCAAATTTACCAAATGGCTGCAATGAAACAGAGTGAAAAATGTAAAGGGGTCTGAATACGTTCCGTACACACTGTGTAGTAAGATGGCCAACTGAAAATAAACAATTTTACTTCATGTGGAACAACGCATGCTGCTGACCAATAAATTCATTTTTTCTCTACTGCAATTTGTAAGTTTCATGGTTTTTCTTAAAGTATATTGTGGGAGAGCACTGTCTACCATAGAGCCAGCCAATCAAGCCCAGAGATCCAACCATATTGTTAAACGGCAGCTGCAGTTTGGCACAGTGGCCCTGGTTCTTCAAAAATTGAGTTCTTACAATAATTCTCTTAGTGCCCCTGAAAATAATCATTCCAGATAGGTAGTGTCAAACAGGTGGTATTAGTTGACTACACACAAAAAGTGCTAACTCTTGTACCCTAAACAGTAAGTGTCTTCTGCTTCATACACTAAACTTTACTTACAAGGTAATGCCATTGGATTTGTAGATTTTCTATATTCTATGTTAGGTTGATAAGTTATCAATAGGCCATTGAGCTTTAGATAAATCTATTCAGATGACCACTAGTGTTCCTATGCCATTACAATGTATGATGTGTAACGGGCTGGGTGGTGGAACCACTGTGCCAAAGCCCAAGTAAGAGTTGGAGCGGCGTGACCAGGAGCCTCACCCACTCCGACCACAGTCTCACAGCAGCTAACGACACCGCAGTCCATGGAGAGACAATGGAGGTGATCCAGGTGCTACTTAGGACTAACCTCGGGTAGATGGCGGCTGACCCCTAGGAGTGGATAGCTGGAATGGCCCGGTGGGAATGTCCAACAGATGCAGACAGGCAGAGAAGATGACAGGTATCTCAGGTACAGGCAGGACAGTCTAATGGAGAGATGAGCACTGGTGGGTGCAGCTGGCTCTGCTGCAATTGAGGTGAGCACTGGCAATTGAGGAACATTTCACTGGCAACGAACTTGTACATAATTTGGTATTTTCTGTGGTAACAAATGGATGCAAACCCTGTACAATAAAGATGCAAGACAGAAGAAGAATCGATTACTTTAAAATGTGGTGCTGGAGAAGGGTGTTATCAATACCATGGATGGTAAGAAGAAGAAACAAATTAATTTGGTAATAAATCAAGCCTAACTACTCACTGAAAGCAAGGATCAAGCTACGACTGGCCTACTTTGGACACATCACTCGAAGAGAGCAATCACTGGAGAAGGACATTATGGTTGGAAGAAAGGAAGGAGCACGGTGAAGAGGAAGACCACCAACCCAAAGACCTGATACAATCAAGATAACAGCAGAGATGACCCTGATGGACCTATCTAGGCTGGCACAAGATCGATCTTCCTACAGATCGTTCAACCATCAAGTCACCATGGCTCCAGATCGAGCTGAAGGCCCCTTTTAAATAATGCAACTGTTATGCTGTAGACCCCAAACCCGTACTCTCCTCCTAACCTTTAATTTTTTCGTTGGAAGTGTTTGGGGGAAGGGTGTATCACACAAAAGGTGCATTTTAAGGTCAGACTTTGCCTTGGACTGTTTATAGGGAATGTGTTTTCAGAAAATTACCTATTGTTTGTCAAGTTTTTGAGTTACATGTATTTAAAAAAAATGTGAAAACAGGCAATGCTTTTTTCATATAATGAACTTTATTAAATAAACTAAATTATTAATCTTACAATTTCCACATCGGACACTGGGGCTATTTAAGACTCCTATTTTCGTCCTTTCAGGAAGAGTTTTCAGCAGGTTCCTCATCAGAGGCAGGAATACAATGATAAGTAACACCTATACACCACTAATAACACCGGATCCAGCTATCACAATATGTGATATCTCAGCTGACCCTGCTCCTTCTCCCTTCACAAGGATCTTTGCTGTTCATTGCAACAAATGTACATGTAAATTTCCTTAAGCATCAGGTAGTAGGAGTATAAAAAATCCCTGGTGGCCAGTGTGAAAATTGCAAAACTTCTAATTTTTTATTCTTTAATTTTTTTTAAGATTGATATGGAAAAAATGCATTGACCAAAAATGTGCAAAAAACAAATTTAACGCAGAAACCTGATATAAACGATGGGTTATTTTCTGATCACACATTCCCCATAAAATTCAGTAATATGTTTTTTGTTTTTCCCATAGACATCTTGATAACAAAATTCAGCAGCTGTGATGATCAACCAGCCTCCAGTCCACAGGGTCTCACATCACCGAGGACTTGGCAGCTTTTCCAAAAGCAAGGAGTGTAGGAGTTGCCGATGTTTCTTTTGAAGGACAGGGAGTGAATGGCTGCTCTGAATCTTAGCCTGCATGTTTTCTTGGAAGGCTTCTACCTAGTGTGGATGCGGATGCATCTTTTTCTGAGGAACAGATCATTTATTTGTCAGGAATGGAAAAGGCATGAGTTGTAAATCATGAGAGAAGGAGGGAAGATATTCCTGAGAATGTAATTAAAAGAGGTACATGGCTCAGTGTTGACCTGAACGGGTCTCTCGATGTATTCGTCTCACACTGTATTGGTAGTGTGCATCTAAGTTTGTGTCAAGAGGATTTTACGATGGAAATATATTTAATGCAAATAATAGATTTAAATTGCACAAATGTCTACTGCCTTGTGTATTCATAGTATTGTGAAAAAGTTTTAGGCAGGTGTAAAAAAAAATGCTAAAAAGTAAGAATGTTTTAAAAGATAGCGTTAATGGTTTATTTTTATCAATTAACCAAATCAAAAATACATTATTAAAAGAGAAACCTAAATCAAATCAATATTTGGCCTGAACGTCCTTTACCTTCTAAACAGTATCAAGCCATCAATTCTTCTAGGTGCGATTGTACTTGCACGCAGTTTGTGAAGGAACTCGGCATGGATTTTGTTCCAAACATGCTGGAGAACGAACCACAGATCTTCCAGGGATGTCACTTGTCCAAATCTTTCTGTCTCTACGTGTAATCCCACACAGATGAGATGATGTGAGATCAGGGCTCTGTGGGGGCAGGATCATCACTTCCATGATTCTTGTTCTTCCTTACACTGAAGATACGTCTTAATGACATTTGTTGTATGTTTGGGGGTCGTTGTCTGGCTGCAACATAGATTTAGAATCAATCCCCCCACGGTATTACATTATGGATCAGCATCTGCCTGTAATTCTCAGCACTGAGGGCAACATTAATCAACCAACTCTATTTCCTGACATGCGAGGACCCTCCACCATGCTTCACCATAGTCTGTAAATACCCATTATTCTAACCCCCTCCAGACCTTAATCGAATAAACATCCTTCTGTTACATCCTAATATTTCAAATGTTGGCTCATCAGTCAAGAACATCTTCTGCCATTTCCCCCTCCTCTCCCCAGTTCTTTTGTTTTTGTGCCAAGTTGAATCGCTTGGCTTAGTTTCCATATTAAATATCACCTTTTTTTAGCCTCAGTTGTTCTCTGAAGACCACTTTTGGCCCAACAGTAGATGGTGTGTAGCTGGGTCCCATTGATTACTGCCAGTTCTAAGTTGATAATGGCACTGCTAGACATCTTCCCATTTCAAAGGGCAGTAAGCATGATGTATCTTTCATCTGCTGAACTAAGATTCCTTGACCAACTACTGTTTCTTTGATCCTCACCATTAGAGATGAGCGAATATGTTTGGAAAACGATTGCCAAATCCAAATTTGCCATATTTGTGCCATATTGGTACTTTATTTATGCCGAATTTAATTTCGACGAACATTTCCGAACATATTCGCTCCTCTCTACTCCCATTGGCTCCAATGGCGTTTGGCTATGTTCAGCAAATATATCAAATACGATGATTGTAATACGAACCAAATATTGAAAAATTTGCTCATCTCTACTCACGATTGCCCATTTCTTGACACTTCTCCAAAAGAACTAGAACAGAACATCTTTAAACCGCAGTCTGCTTTGAAATCTTTGCCTGGGAGAGACCTTGCTGATGCAGCATAAGTAACTACCTCCTATTTTGTTGGTCTGCTCAGTTTCGTCATGGTGTGTGACCTGTGACATGAAACTGCTACAAAGGTGAGGTTGTGTAGACAGTTTGGCTGTTTCTTCCCTAGTTTTAAGCGTCCTACACGTCTGTTTCAGTTAATCACTTTATTTCGACCTTACGATACAATTGAATGTGGCACACACTGAGGGCCCTCCTGACTTACGGCTCCATAGTGACCGTGTGGGCTGGGGGCCCCTGAGGGAGCAGGGGCCCTGGTCTACCGGCTCTGATAGCTGCTGCCGCTAACACTGCCCGCTATTAAAGTGAAATGAATAATCACTCCTCTCCATGCCCCTGGGGATGTGGGAAGAGTGAACATTCATTTCTCTTTAGCAGGCTTTAGCTGTCACCCGCTGCTGCTCCGCTGTCACCGGGGGCCCCCTAGCAGCTGCGTGGTGTGCCGCTATTAACGACATGCCACTGGCTGGGGACCCCTGGAGCAGCATGGGCCCTAGGCAGCTGCTGGCCCTGTATGCCAGCAGGTGTCAGTGCCTGGCCCTCCGGTTCTCCAGTGGGTCAGTCTGACCCTGCTGCTATGGGATTTTTGGTGAGAAGAGGGATTGTTCTAGTGAGGTCTTGGCCAATAGTCCTGGAAAAGTGGTGGCTGGGGCACCGAACTCCAGACCTCCTGCCCTGTATGGCAAAACACAGCACTATTGAGTTCCATTTTCTGTCTTCGTTTTGGGGTCCTCATTCTAGCAAGACAGATATGTTGGTTGGTTCCTTCTGGATTCGTGTGTTCTCCTCCACAGGGACTCCAGATGTCAGTGATACAATCTATATACAATGCCACAGAATGTGCTGGTGCTGTATAACATTACAGCAGGCTTTTACGTCTCGTCACTTTTTTTCAATGCGCATTTTCTCTTCCAATCTTTAGGAGAAGTATAAAGTTGTGTAACGCTAATTTTTTTTTTTCATTGTCCAATGTTTTTACAAATTGAAAAAGGTCAAAGACGCAGATGCTTAAACATGAATTGCAGCATTCAAACTGTGGATAAGATAAATCCATTAAAAAAAAAAAAAGATACTCAATGTTGTAAAAAGCATAAGCGATAAAGGGATGTTTTAAGGAAAAAAAGAGAAAAGGGTTATTAATAAAACTGATGCCTGCAACAGCAATATTCGCTAAATGATAAATTGAGGGGACAAGGTGTAGGCACAATGTCAACACATAACACAGTCTAATGTTCTCTCTATTATTCTCTGCATTGTGTGATACAAACATTAATGCATTTTGTTCTACTTCACTTACAAGAGTGAGGTAATTCCGAGGTTATTCTGTGTAATAAAATATAAAAAGTTTAAGACTAGTTTCCTGCACTTACAGCATTTTGTTGTCTTGCGTTAATACCAGTCTAACTCTTCTTCAGGTCGTAATAGGAAGCGTTTAGCTAAGTGTTCATTTAGAAAAATATCTATATAACCTAATAATAATAATAATTTTTATTTCGATAACGGCAGCATATTTTGCAGAACTTTAGAATTAAGCTCCAGTGTAAAATCTGTAGCAGTGCCCAGCATTTAATATGTGCCATTTATAATACTGGTGTTTCCTTGAGGCAGAGGAGCCTTTACCTACCGCTTGTGCTCTTATCTAGTCTAAATGGCCACTTTATTAGAGACAATGGTCTTGTAGCACATTGGACCTCCTTAAGCCTTCAGAACAGTCAATTTATTGCAGCATGTAGTCCTCCGGGTGTTAAAATTGTTCTCTTGGAATATTGGCCCCTGAGGCCAAAACAGTTTCTTGCAATTTCCACATGTTAGATGGAGGCACTTTCAGCCGATAATCCATGTCCCACAATGATCCATATGATCTGGTGAGCAGTCACATCAGTGATGCAACCGCTCTCCACACCAGCCAGAACACACTGAGCTGAACGTGAGAACATGGCTGCATGTGACCAGTGGTGATCTAAATAAGGTTGCCGCCTGTCACAGGCAACGCTTATCACGCTCAGCTCAGTGTGTTCAGGCTGGTGTGGTGAGAGATTGCATCACTGATGTGAACACTTACCAAACCATCCGGATCATTGTGGGACCATGGGCATTAATGGACTATCGGCTGAAAGATGAGAATAGCTTTGTTTTTTTATTTTTGTGGAATAAATGGGTAAAAAACAGCTGGTGAGTTTTTATTTCAAATAAAGGACTTTGTGTGTGTTTATTTAAAATTTTTTGCCAAATTTCCGCTTTTTTCATGAATAAACGCAAGTCATATTGAAGAAATTTTACCACTATCATGAAGTACAATATGTCACGAATAAACAGCCTCAGAATCAGTGGGATACGTTGAAGCGATCCAGAGCTTTAACCTCATAAAGTGACAGTGGTCAGTAATGTCAAAATTAGCTCTGTCACTAAGGGTTTAAGTCTCCTATTTCCATCCTTCCAGGAAGAGTTTTCAGCAGGTTCCTTATCAGAGGCAGGAATACAATGATAGGTAACATCTATACACCACTAGAAAAAAAAACGCCCCAAAATTTTAAAAAAATGCATTTAACACTGAAACCTGATATAAACAATAGGTTATTTTCTTATCCCCATTGCCCTTAAATGTTACAAAATGTTTTTTGCTTTCTCATGAGACATCTTGCGATTTATGACCACAGACTACATCACAGTTGAATTGTGGAATGAAACAACAAGCCTGTAAAAGCCCAAACAGTGCAAAACTAAATTGCAAAAATAATTTTTACCCCCAAATAGATTCCTTTACGTAAAAAAATAATGCCCCCAGAGGTGCCCAACCCCTTTAATATGGCAATATGGCATTACAGTGCGCACCTAGCGAAAGAGGGTCTTATACTACCTTGCAGTACATTATTGGTGGTATGGATCATGCATAACGTGACTGTTTTGCAGGGCATTCAATGCCAAAATGATCAAATTTTCAAAACAATTTAAAATAGGCTACCGCGTAAAACATTTCAAAGTTACCTGATAACAGCTAAAAAATGATATGGAAACCATGTTCAGTCTAAAAAAAAATCACAATTTGCTTCAATTGGCGTCAATCCTTCATTTTTCGTTAGATGACGGTGAACCCATTTTCAGCCCTCTTACAAACCTATACGAAATGCAAAGATCTGTACAAAAAAATATTATTGACCTTACAAGACTTGAAAGGAATATGGTCTCTACATAAAAAATTCTTTCAGCAATGATGGACAAAAAATTACTTTGACCTGTGTAGAGAATGGGAAATTCTAGCAGAAAGTAGTAGGAGAATCATGTATCGGACAAATTATGTAGACATATTCTGTGAAGACTCTGGTCAAATAAAAAGATTTAAAAGTAGCGCTATAGACCTCATGA
>VIAB01005263.1:32560-56158 GCA_009801035.1 Oophaga pumilio | reverse complement strand
GCCGTCAGGCGCACAACGGATGTGTGAAAGAGGCCTAAGTCACAGCGGATTAGCAGAGGAGGGCAAAGGTTCGCGACTGCTCGTTGGCCAAATCGCCTGTCGATCACGGACAGGATCTCAGCCATGAGCCGCCCGTTACGAAATGTAATTGCCCTTCTCTGCTTTGGTAATTAATAAACTGTGACCGACCTGTTCAACCCATCTAGGCCTGGCTGTGTATTCTTTGCGGGATTGGTGGGAAGGGGGGGGTGAAGGCACTGTTTAGGACACACAGGTCTTCCCAGTCTTGTCATGAAAATATAATGGCAGATCTGAGCAGCCTCATAGAATAACACTAGGCCGAGTGCTATGCCACGTTTTATCGCATAGCACTTTGCCATGTTATACGGTAGTGTGACTCCGGCCTAAGGCTATGTGCACACATTTAGGATTTTTCGCAATTTTTAGCGTTTTTGCGGCGGTTTTCCTCAGGTGGATTCCTTCAGCAGACAAAAACTTGACGAGTTTTAAAAAGGAATTCACTTCGAAAAATGCTTTTTTGTTTCTTTATATTTTTTTGTCCTTTTTTTTTTTAGAAGTTTTTTATTTTTTTTCTTGAAGTGGTTTGAAGTTGTTAAAGTGTTTTTTTTTTTTTTTCAATAATGGTTGTTTTACAAAGGTTGGAAGTTTGGAGTCAATTCCACTAAGAATCAAACTCGAATAAGAAACGTGTAATTTTTCTTTTTCTTCACTTCAAGGTTTTCAAGATCTCGTGAGGAAAAAAAACATTTCTAAAAACATCTGATCATAAGAGGATTTTCCATTCAATTAAATAAAAGTATATAAAAAGTATTTACATACAATGCTGTGTGAACATGGTCTTGGAACAAATACAAACTGGACGCTGTCAAGTCAAAAGGCTAAAAATAGTTTTACAATATTTCAGTCAATTTTGTTGCCAGAATTCTTGCAAAAATGGTTTGAAAAATTGGGGCCTTAATGTTTAGGCCTGGTCCAGCTTCCTAATTTTTGTTTTCTTTTAAAGCAGTGCCACAGAGTGGAAAAGGAGCATTTCATATCCACTTCTGAATTTGTTTTTTTGAAAAACAGTGGGGCTGGTTTACTAATCTGCTCCTAGTTTGTGGCAAGTTAGACTGGGCGAGGTTTAGAGGGATCCTATACTTTGTTTTTAAAATTCTAGAGGAGCGTATTGAAAATGCAAGTAAATGGAAAAACTTAAAAGGATTTTCTCCATAAACTTGATTGAGCAAAAAATTCATGTGCGGTTTTAGTGGATCTCTATAGCAAAAATGCATTAAAAAGGCATATAATATACATGACTATCAATAAAGTTTTATGAACGCGAAGTTTCTTAAACCAAGCATTTTTACTTGAAAACATGACACAGCAAAAAGAGACAAAAACTGCAGCTGAAAAAAAAGTGCAATAGAAACGCATGTGAAAAAAAAATGCAAGTAACCTATTTCAGCTAATTGGTGCAGAAAATCTGGAACATCAAAACCGCAGAAAATACTCATAGCGGAAATTTAGTCTTAAGTCTATTTTATATGATTCTATTCTTCAATTGTGACTTATTAAAAAGTTGCTGAATTTTTGAAAATTTAAGGTACGTCATTTACACATTTTGGGGTAAATTTTTAGCAACTTTATTTTACAAAAAAAGATTAAAGACAAAAATAAAGAGCATTTTTCATTTTGTCCAAAAATCATGAACCACATTTGCAAGTTACACAACAAGGGAAAAAAAGTGACTTCTAAAAAAAAAACCCTGCAAGTGATGAATTGGGCCAAGTTCACATTGCGTTTGGTCCCCACCTCTGTGGCTCCATCAAACTTATGTCTGACACCCATAGAAATCGGGATTTGGGAATATACACCGATGGACCTGGTGTCATGATGCAGACGTGGCCAGTGTGCGATTAGGTGGACATCACTTTCATCCATATCCACATACGTGCCCCAGTGCATGCGCCGACATTCTGTTTTTAGACTTAATCCCAGATGGTGCCACTGATGTGGGGATCAAAATTGATATATACACAGGATAAAAATACTACAATTAGTTATTTTTGTTCTATAACCTTTGCAAATAGTGGATTTTGCCGTCAATTTGCAGCTTGGGAAGCGAATAGATAATAGCGCCAGTGTACATCGCCTTATTGAAATACTGTTTAACATGTCCTAGCAGCGTCACTTTTATTCTTCATTACTCATCCTGTGTTTTTCCCATTGGACAGAGAAGACATGGCAATCAGAATAAGGCTGCATGTCCCCGGGTATATTCAACTGTGGTTGAGGTATGGTTTGACCCTCACATATAAAAGAAAAAAAAAATCATGTTTTTCTGTGATTTGCTGCAATGTTTGATGTGGTTGCAGCACAAAGAACTGCAGTAACATCAAATGCAGTTTACCTGCAACTCCGTGGCAACTTGTGAATACTCCCTTGGTTTTAGTACCTGAACAGGATTTAGGAGAAACCCCTTTTACCACTAAATATGTAGCTAAAACCTGCTTTGCAGCTTACCGCTGCCATTTTGTGATGTAATTTTTAGTTATGTTCACATGTTGTGGCCTTGGTATATTTTTTGCCAATTTTTCAAAAATTGCAGCAAAAACATTTGTGGTTTTTTTTTTTTTTTTTTTGTTTGTTTTAAACCAGAACCGCTAAATGTGAACGCTGTCTTGCAGGTGACACATATGTAATGAAAGAAAACAGGTTTTATTGTGTGGTCAAAACTATCAAACACAATCACAACGTAACAAAGACTGAACCTTTGACCGCTGCAGAAAACGAAGGAGCGCTTGACCATTCCGCCTTGTACATCTATCGCTTAGTTATTAGGAATGTGCACAGTAATGTATGTGACCTGGAAGAAATAGATAAGAGAAACCACATACCTTAGAGTATGGAATTATTGCCCTGGTGTCAAGAAGCGTGTCTCTTGGGTTGTGAGCAGCAGAACCCTGATTGCGCAGGGAGTGGTTGATGATGGTTGAGACATTCACCTGTGATTAACTCACTTCACTTGGATGAATGTAAAAAGCAAACGAAAGGGTTAAGGATCCTACCTGATATAAAGCAGAGCTGGGAGAGGGCAGAGCCCTTTCATGTAGTAAGACTAGGGCCTGGTCAGTGCAGGGCTATATTAGTGAGGGCCACGTTCCGGATGTATCAGTTAATGAATACATTTGTCCGCTGCTTTTTAACTCATTTGCCTTTCCCTGTTCAAGATGTAATATGGCCGGGGCAGAGGAGTGAGATAAAGTGGTTTGGTTGTTTGTGCGGAAGAAAAAGGGGACCTCTGTACTGTCCTGATGAAGTGGACCTGGCTGCCAGTGGACCACATGCTGGTCGTTTTTCAAGTGTTGGCTCAGTAGCCATTCTCTGGGGAATAGGTACTTGGTTCTGGGCAGTCTGGCAATCTGTGGACTGGCACCTTTGCTCTCCATTTTTTTTGCAGACTTTACAGAAGAGCCTAGGTGTCCCAAAACCATTTAACCATTCAGGTGCCATAATGCAGTCTGATACAAACGTCATGGAAAATCATTCCTCTAATGCTGAAATGGGGTTTGGATTCTCGACTACAGTAGACTCCACAGTTGAGTTTTCAGAAGTTAAAGAGGAATTTGAGCCTCCTCCTCAATTAGAGGATGATCCTTTTGGTGGTAGTTTGGAAATTGAAATGCCAGGGCCAGAACCAGATCAGTTTTTTGTAGATGAATTTGAGTTTAGTCCTGAAATTCTACTAGAATCTTCAATGTGTTCAGGAATTGATTTGGACCAAACCTTTGAAGATGACTTATTAACTGTGTTTGAACCAGAAAGTGGTTCCTTAGCGATTGGGGAAACTCAGGCAGAGGAACTGAACAGTCTGTTTGGATACCTGGATGAGCCAGTGACATCTTCTATGAATTTTGGTGGGTCTATTGAATCTGATGTGTGGCTTCCTTTAGGACCCAGTAAGAATGTGGCTTCTGTGGGATGGTCAGAACTTCAGCCTGGGCTAGGACCTCTTCAGGTTGACTTAGGCTTTGGCACATTCTCTGGCATGGAATGCTATGGACTTGGACATCATTTAGGTCGTATCATAATAAATACTGGGCCAGATAATGGTGACCAGGAGAATGGCGTCACAGAAGGAGGAAGCTGCAGTGACGAGGACTACAGCAGGCATGAGAAGACCAGGTATTTTACACTTGATGGTTTAGAACATTATCACTATAGTGTAATGATAGATGTCACGTGTATTGGTTACTTTATATTTTTCTGCCTTTCTCTACTTTTGCTTGATCTGTGGGATAAATACTGCTCATTGCTGGCTGTGGTTATAGTTTTCCTTTGTACGATGGAAACATTGGGAAATGGGGAAGGTGGGGGCTGTGTAGTCAATAAAAAGTCTCAATGTTTATTGCATTAATTCCTGGCACTGGCTGCCAGATCACATGTAGACTACCTGGGAATCAACAGCTTGTGACTTGTACTTCTAGCAGATGCCAGTGTTCAGTGCCAGAATGATACTCAGTCCATTAGACACTGGCCAAAACCGATGCCCCATGTGAGTACTGTGCCAGTCTGACCAGCAAACTCTGGCTACGACCTGTGCCCCATGCGAGTACTGTGCCAGTTTGACCATGACACTGGCCAAGACCAGGGCCCCATGTGAGTACTGTGCCAGTCTGACCAGGAGACACTGGCCAAGACCAGTGCCTCATGTGAGTACTGTGCCAGTCTGACCAGGAGACACTGGCCAAGACCAGTGCCCCATGTGAGTACTGTGCCAGTCTGACCAGGAGACACTGGCCAAGACCTGTGCCCCATGCGAGTACTGTGCCAGTCTATTAAAGTATTGAAAAGTGCACAAGTCTAAATATCCGCTTCAGCATGGTCATGTTTTTACCATGAAAACACTTTAGAAAACCTTACTAAGTCCAATAGAAGTTAAATGCTGCATGTGAGGAGAAAAAAAGCTAGTATTTAAGAAAACTGCCGTTCTGGACAAATGCCATGGGCATTTTTTTTTTAGCGTAGTGTTCAGGAAAAGTAAATGCATTGATAAATCTGTCCCTCATGTCCAGAAAACTTAGGATTAAGGGAGTCTATCACATCCAAAACTTAAATTGAACCATTTAGATATTCATATAGGTGACTTGGGCCACTGTAAAAAAAAAAAAAAATCATACTTTTTGTTTTGTATAATGTTTTTTAGATATGTAAATGAGGAGCTGTGGTGCATCTTTGGCATGGCAAGGGAGCAGTACTCTGTTTACCACATCAATAAGTCCTCAGCACCTCTCCTTCTGGTGATTGACAACACTCGCTTTAGGCTGTGTGCCCACGTTGCATTTTTTAAGTGTTTCCGCAGTGGCAAGGCCGCCGAAAAATCCACATGTCCATTAATTTTGTGGAATCGTGGCGATTCCGCCACCATATGATTGCATTGAAATGCTCACTTTACGCATGTGGCCATGCCCACCACGTGTAAAGTGAGCATTGTATGTGCGGATGGTACCCAGGGTCTGAATTAGAGGAGACTTTCCTCCAGGCCCTGGGTTCCATATTCCTGTTAAAAATATAATTAAAATAAAAAAATAGGGATATACTTACCCTCTGTCGGCCCCTGGAGTCCTCCCGGTCCTCAGCTTTGCGCGCAGCGGCTTTATTCCCAGGAGTGCTTCATGCCAAAATAACCTTTACGACGTCATCAGAGGTCATTCTCGCAATGACTCACTGGAAACGGAACTTGCCAGCAGCGATGCTAAGGAGATCAGGAGGAGGGGCCGACAGGAGGGTGAGTATATTCATATTTTTTATTTTTAACATTTTTAAACCGCTGCCTGATCTAAATCCCCAGCCCTGTAGTCAGTATGTGCAGGTGCGTTTTCATCCCAATCCTGCAGCATCAGCCACCCTCAGCTGTGTGATCCCATGTGCAGCGAGCAGCCGCTCCACACAGGGGAGACTCACTGCATGGGTCGGTTGTGTGAATGCAGTGTTCGTGTGTTCTCCTCTGTCTCTCCTGTTGGCATCGGGTGCCTGCTGCTGTGTGATCCTCTGTGTGGTGAGGAGCTGACACAGGAGAGGGATGAAAACGCACCTGCATGGACTGACACTGTATATATTTTCGGGCCATGTGGGGTTGCGGCTTTAGATCAGGTAGCCCTCCAACCTGAGCACTGTCATTCATTATAAGGGAGGTGTATAGCATGGTAATTGAAGTGGCAGCATGGTGCACTGAGCCCTTGGTGCCCCGAGGACCCCTGTTTTTTTTCTTTTAAATGATATTAAAATCTACAGTACAAGTTTGATTTTTATAGGGGCAAAGTTCCCTATATGAACGTCTAGTCGAGCATATGTTTGTGTATGGGGTTTCATTAAATATTTTATGACCATAATGGATCTTTTATGGGCTCATCTGTTGGAAACCCCACAAATCTAGAAGAAAAAAAATGTGGGTATATTTACGTACAAGATAAAAAATTGTTCATATTGTGTCTTTGAGGATTTTGTAGCAGATTCTGGTTCAATCGCCACATGGAAAACTTCTTCAAATACTCGTTGCATAAGCTTCATTTCATTGGTAGCACAGTATGTGCACAAATCTTTCAGGTGGATTCTGCCTGAGAAAGCATTGCAAAACTGCTGTAAAAAATGAACACAAAGCACAGCAATGAGCTACACTGCTGTGCACATGTTCAGTCTTGTATTTAAACAGCTTCAGCGTTTGAAAACTCTGAAGAGGTTAAAAGTATCAGCATGTTCATTTTTTCAGGGGCTTCCTTTGGAGGCCACTGTCTGGTTAGGCTATTTTACACATGGCGTTATTGCTGCATTTTTTTTTCGGCAGTAAAGAAACTGCAGAAAAGAAGCTGATTTTTCTTGCTGCCTTTTTGCTGCTTTTTTGTGCGTTTGCTGCGGTTTTGTCATGCTATATGTGTCCCTTGTGCATGCTGATGGTTTAGTTACATAAAAAAATCATATTCTACTTCATAAGGTTTTGGCAGAAAGAATGCAGCAAAACCCGATACCTGCGTTCTTTCACCAACCAACGCTAAAAGTGACATGCTCTATTCTGCAAAAACCAAGCAAAGCACAAAATACTCAGCACAAAAAACAAAGCTTGTGTGTGAGACTTCTGAAATCTCAGACTTTGCTGCTACTGTAAAACGCAGCTGAAAATTTGCATAAAAAACAGCAAAAAACACCACGTGTGAACATACCCTTATAGTTTCAATTGCAAAAGCAGCTGGGCCGCCATCGAAGTTAGGGTAGACTACTGGCATCTTCCTGAGGCTGCTTGTCCTAGTAAAACCTCATCTGGTGTCTCGGATGCTGTGTGCACAGCCCCCAGGGGTGACATCTAGTTTTGTGACCATTACTGTTCAGCCAGGGGCTATATCCCAGCTTCTAAGTGGTCAGACAGGCGTATTTAAAAGACTTGGAAAAGATTATATTCCCTGTGAGAGTGATGACTACCACTTTGATTGTTGGACCAGCGGTTCTAGTAAGGTTCCTCCACACTGCACTGCCATGAGGTCAGCCTATATGGCAGTGCAGGGGCTGGACGGCATCTTTCTACTTTGCACGGCAATGCTTTGTATATCCCCATCTGATGTGATGACCATACATTTTGCTAAAAGCTGAACCTGCTGGTTTGTAGGGTGGGCTGTCGCTCACCCAACAGATGTCAGAGGTTTTTTTTTTTGTAGGCCTATAAGCCATTGCTGGAGCAATGATATATCAGTATTCTCCATTCTTCCCATTGAAAATGCATTAACCCTTGGCCAAGCCAGAGTTCATAAGTATGGAGAGTTTGGGAAAAATGGTGGTTGGCAGAATAAGCATTTTTTGCAGGTCTGGCTTACAATCTAATGTGTATATTGGGGAGGGGGCTCCAGATTCTCCTCTAACAGATATAGGGTTGGGGGGAGAACGTTCAGATGTGTTGAATTTTAATGCATGTTTATTTTACTTAGATAAGTCACAACCAGAAATACTTGGGGTCTGCTTATTTCTTTCTATCCTGAATTTACATCCATGCTGTCTCCTCCAAAAAATACTATTTACCTGCAGATGGTTGCGTTCTCCAGAGGTTGTCCACTACTTTAGCATTGATGACCTATCTTTAGGAGAGGCAGCACTCACCATAGCGATCGTGATTTTGTCGTTGTCTCCACCTCTTTTCCCCGCCGCTATGTTTTAATCCGCTTTGAATAAAGAATCCCAATCATTACGGTGAGTGCGGCCTCTCCTTTTATATTGGACATTCACATTTTACTTTACATCCGACAAGCACCCAGACGAGTCGTTCCGCCAGACCCCTGAGGAGCTGTCAATCACGGTACATTGTGACCGGCATCTTGGTCCTGGTGCTAGGTTCTGCTCTTTTCTTCACCACTGACAATTCAGCAATATTTTTAGGATTGGTCATAAATGTGGGAAGGGTCGGGGTCCTACACCCCGCACCACTGCCAATCAGTTATCGGAGGCAGTGGCAGTGCTGCCCCCTCTTCTGACAGTGGCCACAACAGGGTACTACACATCCACCTCCTATTGATTTGAATAGGAGGCGAATGTGCTGTACCAAGCCTTGGCCACTGCCAGATGGAGCAGCTCCCCAAGTGAGTATTTCAGGCCGAGAACGCGGATAACAGCTAATCGGCAGGGTTGCTGGATGTAGGACCCCGACTGATCAGACATTGATGACCTCCTAAAGATAGGTAATCAGTGCTAAACCTCTTTAAATCATGTCTGGTAGGCTTATTAAAAGTGCGTCTGCAAGGAAAAAATGAAACTTTATTCTCCCTGCAGTCATTCGCTTTGTCATCGGGGAGGTGCAGAGAGCAGTTCCAGTCACCGCTCACTATACGACGAGTGCACTGCTATCGCTCTCCTGCACATTGGTTGGCAGCCGGCTGTGCACACATACTCCGCAATGTGCCACTTCCACAATGGGCCACCCTGACACAATGTAGCTTCAGATTACCCCTCTATCTACAGGTAAATGGCACTTTTAAAGGTGACGAGTTACCTGTAAATGTTTTTAGCTTTAGT
Source organism: Oophaga pumilio (assembly GCA_009801035.1). Taxonomy (NCBI): domain Eukaryota; kingdom Metazoa; phylum Chordata; class Amphibia; order Anura; family Dendrobatidae; genus Oophaga; species Oophaga pumilio. The sequence continues at coordinate 47,104 of VIAB01005263.1, read as the reverse complement.
GAGGATTTTAGGAACTGAACAAATAGTTAATTGGAGTGCAGTGCAGCTCTCTCCATGTGCATGACGTCCTTACATCCCCCATGTATATATTCCATATCTATGCATGCAATTCATGGAAATAAGCGAATACGGATCCTGGCAGGCTGAGATGATGTAGAATGAGTAAGTTAGGCCTCTTTCACACATCAGTTTTTTGCAATCAGGCACAATCCGGCGAATTGTTTAAAAGACGGATCCGGCGTAGATTGTAAAAAACTGATGTGCCGGATCCGTTTTTTAGCTTGATCTGTCCTGAATTTTTTTGCCCGGAAAATGAGTAGTAGTAGTAGTCCTTGATTTCCAGAATCCGGATCAGTCTTTTGACTGATTACACAAAAGACTGATCCGGTACCATAGACTTCTATTGTTTCTGCCTGCCAGATATGCCGCTTCAGGTGCTGTCAGGCGTTTCCGGCACAAAAAAAAACCCCTTACATGATGCGTCCTGTCCGGCCGCCGGAATTAAAATCTAAGACGGATCCGGCAGAAAACGGACTAAACGCAATGATATGCGGCGCGATCTGACGCTAATGCATGTCAATGAGAAAAAAACGGATCCGTTTTTTTTTTTAAAAAAATGCCGGATCGCGCCTGACGGCAAAAAACTGATGTGTGAAAGAGGCCTTAGACATTTAACTTTTCTGAATTTGTTAGTGACAATTTCAAGGGTTTTATACTTTATTTATTGCAGATGTATAGAATGGAAGGAAGCCTAGATTTAGTTTCTGGTTCCTAGGGGGCTTTCACTGTAATAGAAACTGTAAGTTTGGCATTCCCTGTGTGGTGTCTATATTGTGATGGAGATGGGAACTACAAGTGAAAAAGGGCATGCAGACTTTCCATAATTTTGCATCGTGGTTATTGGCCATAAGGTTGTTTTTTAATGACACATTCCACTTAATTAAAAAAAATTAAACGTTTTAGTGGGCTGTTAAGTACAGATTGTGATATGGAAAATAACATTGCAAAAAATGTAACAATAAAATATTTAAAACAAAACACTATAACAAAGATCCCCAAGCCCGTCTTCAAGCTTGTTACAATGTAGTGCTACGTTCTAGTGATTGGTATGGGTCCTTGTATTGGCATCTCATGTGGTAAGACATTTATCACCGTTCTAGTAGATCGGTAATGAATTTTGAGCGAAAACTTCTTAAAAATCGTTCACCACTAACCCCATTGCTCCAAGGAGAGGCAAGCACCGTCTATCAGAAGGAAGGGACACAGTTCTCTGATAAACACTTCTGCCCATTCAGCTCTACAATTGGTGGGGTTTCAGCAATTTGATCTCCACTCAAACTTTCAGATGTTTGAAGAGACATTTCCATGTTAATACTGTTTTAAGACTTTTTTCATCAGTGGTTGGGTGATGTTGTGGTTTGGGTTGTGTGACATTGGTTTCCCATACATTTCTAATGCTATTAAGGTGGGATACCATGCTTTCACTCCCAAATAATTGTTTCCATGATCCCGGTATGAGAGGTAATGCAGGAAGCAGAGAATGTGGACAGCGCACAATGTTTTCAGAGGATTTCACAGAAATTGAAGAACATTGTGTTACAGGAATGTGCTCCCTGAGAGTTCGGAGAAGGAGACCTAATCCTTGTGGCAGACAAGCTGTAACATGGAATGTGCATTATAATAGCTGCGTTATACAAAATACCAAATTATCAAATAGTCATACATTCTTTTCATGCATTTAGTACAGCCTCGTTCACATTAAAGTCCTGTTTTTATGTTGAGCAGCTTTTTTTCTGCTTGGTCTGAATCCTAAACAGTAAAGATTTACTACTAGAAGGACTTTTTCCTATAAAATGCACAGACAGTGTTTGTTCATCTGCTTTCCTAGCAGTTCTATAATGTAATATCTTCTGGATCTCACCACTTAAGTAGCTTGTAAGACTGGGAAGAATGCCAGATCCCCTTGTTGCCTTGTGTAAACACCCACCACATCACAGGATTTGGCTATTAAAGGTATATTCCAGACGTCAACCATTTTAACAGAACTAGAGATAAATGTTTAGTCAGTGGGGGCCCAAACACTGGGACCCAAATGTTTAATAAAGTGTGGACCTCAGTCTTCTGTAACTGTCCACTAGCATGTCCTACAAGCAGAGGAGTTATGTGGAGTGTATACTTTGCAGGTTAGCCTTAAACTTCCTGAGACCGATGTAAAATACTTATTTTATTTATTTTACTCGTTTATATAGCGCCATTAATTCCACAGCGCTTTAGACATTATTGGCGCTGTCCCCGATGGGGCTCACAATCTAATTCCCTATCAGTATGTCTTCGGAGTGTGTTGGAGGAAACCGGAGAACCTGGTGGAAACCCACACAAACACGGGGAGAACATACAAACTCCTGGCAGATGTTGTCCTTGGTGGGATTTGAACCCAGGACCCCAGTGCTGCAAGGCTGCCGTGCTAACCACTGAGCTTGTTATATCCTGAAGACAAAACACGCTACGCTTCATGTGAAAACCAGCTAATATAAGCTACATGTAGGCACCCAACTTTCCTGTGTTCCTGCACTCACCTGTTCATACTTGAAAAAGGAATGATACAAGTGATGGCTTTACAAGATGGAATTGTAGTGAAGCAGATTTTAGATTAAGGCCGGGATCACACATGCGACGAAAATGTCTGTTGCTCGCATGTGAAATCCCAGCTATGGTGCCGGCACTCGGGAGTGGAGTGCGTGGCTGCATAGAATTACATGCAGCCGCGCACTCCACTCCCAAGTGCCGGCACCAGAGCTGGGATTTCACATGCGAGTGTCGGACGATTTACTCGCATGTGTGATCCCGGCCTAATAGTTTATATTATAATGTCATTTTAAAGGCCTACTCCCAAAATCACAAGTTATCCCCTATCAGTAGGATGGCGATAGTTTGCTAAACGATGGGGGTCAGACTGCTGGGACACCCATTAAACATGAAAATGGGGCTTTGGAACACTTAGAACAGGCTCTAAAGATACTTCTTGAATGGAGTGTAGGCGCACATGCTTAACCTCAGCTACATTAATTGTCAATGGGACTGCTGGAAATGGCAGAGTACAGCCCTCTGCTTTCTCTGCCAGTCCCATAGACAATGAATGGAGCAGAGGCCAATTATGTTCACCTCTACCCCATTAAAGACTGGGCTGTAGGCGTTCCAATCTCTAGATTGCTGGAGATCCCATTTTTTGTACCCCATGCAATCAGCAAGGTATCCACCATTGACATTAGATGACATTAAGACTCCTCAGACTTTGGCGGTAAAGGCTTACTGGCAAATGTGTATTAAGTGCTCAGCCAGTGTTAATGCAGCAGATTTCAGAGGGAGAAAGTGATTGGGCATGTAAAATTAGGGTCTGTTTAATTTTGTTTCAATTCTTCCAATGGAAGCCTTTGATATAAGCCACTGCGTACAGTGCATATACTAGCGATTGGCTGCCATACCCGGACAGTAAACTGCAAGTCTTTGTGTAAATTATGGTGATAGGCAGTTTTTAATTTTTGCTTACATGAAGGCCCTAATTTACAGAACTGTGCCCGAGAAATGTGATTGGTCTTCTATACCTGTTTTATGGAATTTTATGCTCTTTCATGTTTTGCAGCGGAGCAGCCACAAGTGGTGGAGAGAACGATGGAGATGAGCTGGACCAAGACTGGAAGCCCCCAGACCCAGAACTTATCCAGAAGCTTGTTGTACAAATAGAGTACTACCTCTCCGATGAAAATTTGGAGAAAGACGCCTTTCTATTGAAACATGTGAGAAGAAACAAGATGGGATTTGTCAGTGTGAAACTACTTACCTCTTTTAAAAAGGTATTTTAAGAATGGAGTTTGACATTATTAGATGTCTGTCCTAAATGCTGTAAAGCATTGCCTGGGGTTTGGCTTTTAAAACTTATGGGGTTGTCCACTCTCGGACATCCCTCTTCTCAAGCCCCATGTTTCCCTCTTGTACAATAACCCATATACTCCCCTCTATTCTAGTGGTGTTGGCACTGGCTCTCCCATGGTTAACATGACATTATTGCGTCATGCGATCCCTGCAGCCATTCTGCACCATCTCTCTTCCTTCCTGCAGACAATGCCCCAGGTGTCTTCTTTCAAGAAGTATATAGATACAAAGGTTCTAATATCCACTTTTTCTGTTGTACTGTAATTTACATTTTATTTGCACATGTCAAGTGACATAATTGCCCTGGTTACCAGAAGCGTAATATGTTGAACACCCTGACTGTGAAAGGATTTAGTAATGTTCTGCACATTCACCTTTGAGTAAGTAGCATGGTAGCAGCAGCCAATGATTTAGATCCATCTCGCTTTTTCCTCCATTATGTTTGTATAATACCAGGCTTGTTTTATAAACTAAAAAATGAATGCAAGGGATAAATGTACAACATGTCAGCCAAACAAACATGTTGATGTGATTTAGTCAAAGTTGCCTAACAAAGCTGGTCGTCTTGTATTTAGCAACCAATAGCTTTCATTTATTAAACTACCCCGGAAAAAGAATTGCACTGGAACTGGTTATGGGTAACAAGGCTAGACTTTATCTTTGATTAATGAGACTAATTGGGCACAAAATTTGTATATTTATATAGAAAAGCCAATGCTGTGTATCACCAACATGAGTAATTTTGCATAGTTTCCAAGCTTCAGGATAATTTAGGGTTAATACAACAAATTCTAATGTTGTGTTCTTTTCAGGTAAAGCATCTTACCCGTGACTGGAGGACCACTGCCTACGCTTTAAGGTATTCTGATATACTTGAATTAAATGAAGATAACAGGAAAGTGAGACGAAAAACTCCAGTTCCTGTATTTCCTAGCGAAAACCTTCCCAGCAAAATGCTCTTGGTCTATGACCTTCACTTCATTCCTGAGCTGCAGTGTCTAAATAAGGAGCAGGAGAATGGTGGGATGCAAGAAAAGATAATGGAACAGCTACTGAAGAGCTTTGGAGCTTTTGGAAGCATCTCCTCGATCCGCATCCTGAAGCCTGGTAGAGATCTTCCATCAGATGTGAAGAAGTTCAGCAGTCGTTATAGTCAGGTTGGGACTAAGGACTGCGCAATAGTTGAATTTGAGGAGGTGGAGGCTGCAATAAAGGCACATGAAACCCTTAATACTGAAAGTGACACAGATGATGGTATAAAGGTGGTTCTAATAGGTATGAAGCCACCAAAGAAAAAGATTCAGAAAGACCGAAGCAAAGAAGAGGATGCAAAAAATCTTCGTAAGAGTAGATCTCTCAATAAGAGGGTGGAAGAGTTACAGTATATCGGAGATGAGTCTACAGGGTATAGCACCTCAGAGCCTGATAGCAATCCCAACTCTCCAATGGTGGGTCGAAAGATTCAGTCGTCCAATAAGCTGAGCCCATCTGCCTACCCAAATAATCACCTGAGTCCAAATGCTTCACCTAGAAATAGCCCCTGGAGTAGTCCTTGTGGTCAACGTAAAGGGCTCAAGCAGTCTCCTCTTGCTGACAGCATGAGCCCTGAAGTTTCGCGGAGGTCAACAGAGTACTCCTCAGACAGCAGCATCACACCATCCAGTAGCCCTTGGGTTCAGAGAAGAAGACAAGCCCAAACTGTTACACAGGAAAAAAGCCCAGCATGTAGTCCAATGCTTGGGAGGAAGATACAGAATGCAGATGGACTGCCACCCGGGGTCCTTAGGCTGCCGAGGGGTCCTGATGGTACGAAAGGCTTCCATAATGGAACAGAAAGGAATAAACTTGTGTAGAATCTATGAATTCCATGCAACCTTATGGGACTTGCAATTCTACCTGTCACCACCAGCCATTAGTACTGAAGTCTCATGTATGCAAGACCGTGCATGTGGATCCTCCAGTATTCCAGGGCTGGACAAAGCTTCTACCTGGGAAGAAATGGATTTGTAGAAAGACTGATAAAAAGTCTGTATTTATTATTTTTTTATCTGATTTTTCATGGGTACGCATACTTTGTACAGTGGCAGCAGTTATGCTGTATTATATTTTTATTTTAATTTTTTTTTTTTCGTTAAACCCTTTTAATTTCTATGTCAGTCTTACTGGGTATCTGAAGCAATTGCTATTCATTGATGCTTATCTAAATATTAAGGCCAGGAATGCAACAGGTTGCATAATCTCCAAATCCTATTGGCAGCTATTACTAGTTTATCCAATAGGATGTTGTCAATCTTTCTGCGAAGCTCATTGTACACTTCCAAAGACAGATGTGTATAAAGAATGTATATTTTCCGTGCTGTGAATTAAATGAACTTCCACAAGCATTGATACATCTTGTCTTTGATTTCTTGCTACCAAAGGAACCAAGCGTTAAATATTCTGAATCCTGAAATGTTGAGGATCGGTCAAGCCTACAGAACGGTTACTTAACGGATATGGGATAAGTACTGTATAGATAATCTAGTGCACATGCAGCCACTCCTCATATTCTAGGCTTGGCAGCATAGTTTGTCACATCTTTATCATATGACTCTTTCCTAGGTAAGGAGACTTTCAAAGCATTATGTATCTCAGTACATTTTCAATAGCTGTGAAGCTACATTGTACCAAATCCTGTAAGGTAGGTATAGTAGCCTATATCCTGCGCTCATAGCAGGAGTAGGAAGAAAAAAAAGGTAATATCAGATGTACTTAAAGGGGTTGTCTGGTCTAAAACTACAAGTCTGCAGTCACACTGATTCCAGACCTGTGAATCCTCACATTGCACGCACTATGAGAATTCTCCTGTGGTGCTTTGAGTGGTCATGTGACTGTAAGTATGCGATTTGCATACTTTGTCACATTCAGACTAGACTGTATCCGGTCTCACTAATATACTTGCATTGAGCGAGGGCAGATAGTCTAGTTGACACATGACCACTTGTATGCAAATCGTGTACATAGTGACTACAGACTTTTAGTTTTAGACCATACAACCCCTTTAAATGTCCTAGAAGAATTGCATGGATGACAACCTATACAAGATCCTGTTGACTTACCCAGGTTACAGCATGAAGAATTTTAAAGCAGTTGTCCATTTTATTGTTACTTTTACAGATGTGTTGGGGACTTTTTGTGCCACTTAATTTATAAGTATGACTGGTTCCTCTCCTGCACTTGTTAGTATTGCCTTCCTCACAGACTGCACAGGGCTCCTGTTCTCAAAATATCTGCTGGTGGACCTGTCCAGCTAGCCTCCAATAGAAAATCAGCCTTACCACGTGAAGTGTTTTTCTATTGGAGGAGGCTGATCTACAGGTCTGGTCACATGACTCTCCATCAGCCGCTATTTTGCAGCTTTGCTGTCGGAGACGGTACTAACAAGTGTAAGAGGAGAACCTGGAATACTACAAAACCTAAAGGAGATGGCCAACCCCCTAAGACTTTGCCTATTATTAAATGGTGATTTCAAAACTCGTATCGTGTTGTCTTTAGACATCTGATTGTTGCTTACATTATTTAATAACCATACACATTGATTTTTTTTTAAACCATTTCATCATATCATTGCTATCATTACAAACATGTTAACTATAGTCTAAGATTGACATATTTTCCTTGGTTCTTTTTGGACCCAATGATTGTGGACAATATATTAGACACACAGAACTGATTCTTCTGGACACTTATTTATACTTGGACATTCTGGAACCTGGAAAAGTTTGTGGACAATGTATCTGTAGCATGTTAATTCTTTCTGTGGATTCCTGGAGGTGTAGCCATAACCTTAAGTGCAGTTTCAGCAACAAAGCGCAGATCAATTTCTATATAGAATTTATCCAGTGTGTGGAGGACTTTCTTGAGATCTTACTCACTTTGCTGCTACTATAATATTCTGCAAATATGAATAGAACATCTTTTGCAAAAAAAAAAAAAACAGGTATAAGGGGTAATGTTTCTCCTTGTGGGGAGTGACATTACAGTCATGGCATGCCAATATAAGGAGGCTTATTTGCCGTGCAAGGCTCCTCTGGGAAATATGCAAATTGCCTCTTCACACACAATTTTTAATAAATATTTAAATATGCATATTTTCCCAGAGGAGTATTGCACGGTAAATAAGCCTACTTACATTGGCATGCCAGGGCCGGTATGTCACTCTCTGCAAGAAAAAAACATTAGGGTATGTGCCTATAATCAGGAAGAGCAGTGTTTTCTATGTAACTCTCTGCACTGTGTCCAAAATGCCGCATTCTACATTAGAAGCACAATGTGTGATTTCTATAATTCCTATGCCCACTGTGCTTCTATTTAACGCTGTGTAAACTCGCCCGCAATGTGGGTTTACGAGCCGCAGCATGTCAAATATCTGCAGCAGAGACGCTAGTCTCCACTGCATAGTTTCACCCATAGCCTTTAGATGTGGTAAATCCACATGGTTCACTGAACACATGTGGATTTAACTGCGTGATTAGGACGCAGCATTTTGGAAGCAGTGAAAATACGCTGCATCCAAAACACTATTTCCTGATCATGGGTACATGGCCTTAGACCCCAGTCCAGAGCCTCTCGCCTAGCCAAGTCAGAGTTCATACTTTGCACGGACGAGGGGCAATACCCCAAAACACCATGTTTGCAAATTGAGATTTTGATTTGGCTTTTATGTCATGTCGCAAGGCTCGTTAAAGGGTCGATAGTGACTTGTAGGATTGCTGCTCCCAACAGGTGGCTCTATAGAGTTTGTCCTCTTCCTCTCTGAAGAATCAATTTGCATATTGCAGAACGCTATCATCTAGGCATCATAAATCATGCAGTTTTCCACATTCACAGTATGATATTCTATTGCAATGCAGACAGGTTGATGCATGCATTGTGGAATAGGATGGTTGTTACATGACCCCCAGCAGGCCAGAGTTGTACTGATGATCTGGGCCACAGCATGACCACATATAGTTAGCATGTGCAATGTGACATTTATGTTGTGGTACCAAAGTAATGGAAATCAATCCATCCTTTTACTTAAAATGCACTTTTCCAGAGCAGCTGCTCTAAATTAATATTTTTTTTATATAGCGCTAACATTCCCCAGCGCTTAACAGTTTGGACACATTGTGAGCCCCATTGGGGACCGCAATAATAATCTAAATTCCCTATCAGTATGTCTTTGGAATGTGGGAGGAAACCGGAGAACCCATAGAAAACTCCCTCAATCTCAGGGAGAATATATAAACTGCTTGCAGATGTTGTCCTCGGTGGGATTTGAACCCAGGACCCCAGCGCTGCAGTGCTAATGTGATGTCAGCTAATCTTTTGCAAGACTTTCAGCCATTATAGGACTTTATCTGATGTATATGTTTTATTCCTTTTATTGTATTGGTCTACTTTGCTGCCATCTTCTGTCTGTTATATTATGATGTTCATGTAATGTATTACTGTGCTTTACCCATAATACCTTTCTTTCTGCAACTCCTCCTATCTCCCTTCCTTCTTGGTCAGTGCCAACTTGGATAATACATGCTTCCAGACTGAAGAAAGGATTCTCTGTTACCTCTAACTTTGTGCTTCTAACCTGCAGTTCTAACTTCTACCTCCTCTTCATCCCTTCATCTTCCCTGATATCTCATCTCATCAAGGTACTCTGAATAAAACCTGTTGAATTCATCACTGCATTGTCCTTCTGGACTAATCCCGTGCAGCTCATCTGGAATAGTAGCATAGGTTAGCGAGTTAACGCTATCTATTGCTTATACTGAGAACTGTGTTCACATCCCTCACCCACGTACATCGGTGGCAGAATAGCTAACCACTGAGCCACCGTGCTGCCCCCATAAAAAAAAAAACCTGCTTGCTAGGGTAAATTCAGTGTTGGGCTGGTCTGACCTATGGACTAACTAGTGTGTTTACAGGCTGCTCCTGCACCTGTCTCATTGATGGAGGTGTGGACCTAGATTCACCCAGAGCCAGAGTAGTCAAAAAATAAATTTGGCGTCCTGTGTGACTAGTCTTGGGGTAAAGCCAGAGGTTTACAGCGTGCACATAAGGGTATTATTTTACAGTATTTTATTGTGCACGTGTTTCACGTTGCTTGCCATGGTCTATTAAAGTTGGATCATGAATATAAAAAAAATAATGCAAATGGTATGATTTATCAAAGCAGCAACAGACATGTACTTTTTGGTTTAACCCCCAGCCTGTGCAGTGTACAGTATTTTTAAAATTGATTGTTACGCAAATCTTAAAATTACTGCAAAACAGTTCTATTTTGTACAAACATTCTTATGACAAGTGCTGCTAAAAAATAATGTAAGTACTGCTTATCAGAAGTATAGGAGTGTTATTCTGCTGCAAATTTCTTTCTTCATTGCAAAGTGTGAACCCTGTCAAAATAAACCTATCTTACGAGCAAAAAATCTGATAATACGTATGTACACATCTTGTGATTTTTTGCAGTTGCAGAAATGTCTACAAAAACATCTGTAATGTGAGTCTACCCTACCCAGGACAGGCTTGCACCAGACAGCGTGAGTCACAAGTGCTGAACTTTGATGTGCTCATAAATCAGCCCAGAAGATCATTAAAAGATGAGCTGAGCACTGCGCCGCCTGCCGTCAGACAAGGCCACTTGTGGACTTGCCACATTCTGCAGATGACAGTGTCCTGTAAAGCATAGAGGCTTTATTATTATTATTATTAATATTTATTTCTATAGCACCATTGATTCCATGGTGCTGTACATGAGAAGGTCCAATGTTGTTTTTTTTTTATAAATTAAACTACTGCAGAAAATTTTTTTTCACTTCAAAATACATGCATTTACTGTAATTAAAGGGGCAGCGAAGAGTTGTGTATTTGTAAGTACAACTGGGAGAGGCCAGTATTTTAATACTTCTATGGAAAATGGGAACACGGCGCGGTCAGAACTTTCCTTGGCAATAGTTCTTGTTTTCTCTCTACTATGCCAATAATTTTTAGCTGGCAGTTTTGGCAATATTCGTCTCCCAGCTGCTGCCTTCTCGCCGTGTTCTAGCTCTAATTCTCTTCAAATGTCAAGGAAATGTTATGAGAACATCCCAGCTGTTGGCGTGTACTCTGAGCTACATTTCATTGGAACTGATCTTTATTTTTCTCTTGACTGTTGAAAGACCTACTTGATAAAGGTGTGGTCATGTTCTATAAAAATGTATAAAGATGTAAAACCTTGAAGACAATTGCTACATGTAAGTAAATATTTGCCACGTACAGATGGTGTACCATACCTATGGAGAGTCTTGGTACTTAAATGGGTTATCGGGGCTTTGCTTATCTATCATATTGGACCAAGAACTTCCCAGCAGCTATGGTAAGTACTGTTGTGCCCGGTGCCGATGTCTGCCAGCACAGAGATGTCACAGAGCGCTCCTCTTTCTTCTGGTGACGTCTGCTCTCTTGATGGGGCATCACTGCCAGTGTTATGCTGCAGACAGCTGTCAATCAGCATGACGTCGAAAGGGCAGACCGGAGGAGAAAGCTGCTCTTGTGATGTGAGGAAGCCAGAGAGTCTTCACCTGAGCTGGGAGAGCTGGTTTCTGAGCAGAGCCGGCAGGTAGTTCCCAACCTACTAAATTGTGATGGCTAGGCAGCTGTGTCAGGGCATCTCCAAAATGGCAGCTTTTGGTGTGTTTCCAGTATACAGTGGGATCCATAATTGGGTGCTGACAGCCTATTGATGGTTCATGTGGTCAAACGACAAAGAACAAATTGCCGAAATGCTTAAAGGGGTTGTCTGGACAAAACTGATAAGTCTGCAATCACTCTGTGTGACTGCAGACTTATGAATCCCCGTTGCACTGTGCGCTGCGGCGGTTTCAGACCCGCAACTGAGGGTATGTATGAGTTAAAAATACCCATGGCCAGTGGGTGTGGCCTCGCTCCATACACTTGTATTGAGCAAGGCCACACCCCAATTAATGATGTGGGCGTGACTGACTAGTGTATGGACCACTGGCCAGGGGTGTGTATAACTTATACATACCCTCCGGTCCTGTCTCAGGAACCAATGAATCCTCGCAGCGCATAGTGTATGTTCTGGGGGGGGGATTCATAAGTCTGCGGTCACACAGAGTGATGGAGCCGCTTATCTGCTCATAGCTTGTCCCTAAAAACAACTTAAAAGGTGCAGGTGAGAATCAGAACTATCCCAAAGAGCAATGTAAGACGGTGGTGTGGTTTGATGAATCAAGTTGTTACTTGATATGAAGAGAGAGGTGTGTGCGTCATTTACTCTGCGGAGGGGCACTAGAATGCACAGCGGGAAGAAGGCAAGTTGGAAGGGCAGCATAATGTTCCACTGGAAAATCTCAAAGCAGATTTAAAGTGGTTGTTCAGTACAATGATATTGATTACTTTTAATATTATAAATAGTGATATTTAATCACTATCAGATTGTTGGAGGCTATACTCCGGGGCATCGCTAACAATCAGTTTCTATCAACTCTGATGGCTGGATGTAAATAGTTTATGAGATGGACCTGTAGTGAACGTTCCCAGGTACAGCAGAGCAGCTTCTATTGAAGTGGATTGGAGCTAAGCCACAGTACCCAGATTGGCCACTACGCAGTGTACAGAGCCAGATCCATATACTGTGTTCATCCCACTGCTGCCTGAGCTGACAACAGCTGATTATTGGGGACATTAGAATGGATATTTATAACTTAATATCACAGACCTGGACATCCCCTTAAAGTAACCCCCTTACAGAATGATATTCCTAAATAGCAGCGGTCTCTTTCTGCAGGATAGCGTGCTCACAAATGGTGTAAGGAACACGATGGCGGGAGGTCCACAATAAGGCTAGTTTCACATTAGCATTCGTCAGGGCTGCGTACTTCCTCCGTCAAGCCATGCCCACTGCGGCACTTCTTCCTTTTAGCGCCGCCTACCTCTGCATGCGTCCTGCGTAGTACCCTCTTTAACATTGGGTACGCATGCAATGCGGATGCCTCCGCATGCGTTGTTTTGACGCTGTGCCGACCCTATGTCGAACGCAACATGTTGCATTTTGTTGCAGTCGGCGCGTCAAAACGACGCATGCGCATGGCCTGCGTACCCAATGTTAAAGAAGGTATGCAGGACGCATGCAGACGTAGGCGGCGCTGAAAGGAAGAGGTGCCGCAGTGAGCGGGGCTTGACGGGGGGAGTACGCCGCCCTGCCGAACGCTAGTGTGAAACTAGCCTAAATCACAGCAGTGATTCTATTTTTGGATAGATATTACCCCAGCATATCTATGGGTCCCTGAAAATCTCCGCAGGCGCACTGATGGCATCACTGTGTAATCTGTGATAAACATTGCAATGAATGCAAACTTTGTCATTTATTCATTTTTTTTCAAGCGAGAAAATTACTGATGAAACACTGATGGTATCTGAAAAATAAAACCTGACACTGACCGCCGATGACACTCGGACTGTGTTTTTATCCCGAATATCGGAACGAGACATAAGGCTAGTTATGCAGTTATACTTTTATGGCTGCACCTGACAGACACGTTGGAAACCTGCAGCTATAGTTCTCCGATTTCCTGGATGCCTTTTGCCCCCTCCCTTGTAATTAGTATTATGGCAGAGATAAGTCTGTTACATATCCGCCTGCAAGATCTTCTTACATACACGGATAATGACTGCATGCGGCTTGTGCAGTGCGGCAGGAGTGTACACACCATGGCACTGGGGTGGTGGTTAATCCAGCAATCACAGCTCATGGACCCCAGATTGAAGGGTATACCGAAGCACCATTTCTCCATGGTGTGTGAGCGGTTCAGACATATACAGTAAGGCACCTCACTGTTCTACTGTATTAAATGAACACTGGGGAGAATACAGCCCTACTGTGGCCTCTGATGGCAATGTACTCCAGCCAGATGTGTTACATCTCATATATATGTACTTTCAGGCTGTATTGACTTCTATCAGCGTAAAGAATAAACATCAGGAACATGGATTATGTCAAAGATCAATATTAGTGAAGTGCAAAAAAAAAAAGGTAAGTCTGGACAAAATGTTTCTGCGCTGGGCCTGTAGCGCAGCGCCCCCTGCTGGACGCTGCAGACCATGCAGGACAGCAGTAATAATCTTCATGCAGTTTGCCCTTCTGTGAATTACCGTAGCTTTTTTGTTGTCTTTATGCAACTTCGATATTTCACTTTTCTCCCAATTTTAATTTGACTATCTCATTTCCCAGTAGGAATAATATTATGTACATAGTATCAGATCTAAAGTACTAATTGACTTTACAGCTAACAATTACCCAGCTATGAAATGGTTTATTTCGTTTAACTGTTTGTGTGTGTTTAAAACTATTTGCTACAGATAAGCAGCCAACATGGTCAATTAACTTGCCCCTGGATCTTAAACAATGACGTGTCCCGGCTCAAAAGCGTGTTTACACATCCAAATGATGCCATATGGAAGGCTTTGTTGTAGACCCAGATGTGTTTGAAGGGAATATCCGTCACTTTATAATAAAAAATATATATATATACCTAAGTACTAATAGTATATACCAAAATAATGGAGTATAGACAACATCATTTATAAAAA
>VIAB01005263.1:7746-21280 GCA_009801035.1 Oophaga pumilio | reverse complement strand
GCGCAGCTCTACACAGGCTGCTAAATGTAGTAGATGTCCTCACAATCCCCAGCAGGAGCGGTCTGTAACTCTCTCTTCCTGGACTGATTATTCATTCTCAATCTTCTCAATTCCCGGGTAAAATCTATATTTAGTGAAGACAAATAGTTACATTACCGATGAGAGTTGGTGCTATGGAGGTGGGAGGTGAGCTCCTGTATCCTCTTCCCCGCTCCACTATGTACAGAATCTTACCAACTGCCATCTCCCATATAACTAATGTAAAAGTCTGTCTTCACGATACAGATATTACCCAAGAACTGAGAATGAATAAGAGAGGTCCAGGAGGAGAGAGAAGCAGATTTTTCTGATAAGTTATATTACAAAGTTTCTTTTTTTTTTAATTTGCACTATTGATACTGTTACTATTTAAGACCCGAGTTCTTCTTCGTATACAATGACGGGGAGTAGGCATCTACTTGTGCGACACCTTCTGCCATGTTCAAAACACAGTTTGGGGTATTAAACCTATGTTAGGACAGAACTTAAAGCCATGATATTGGCACAGAAATCATCCTTTTTTAAAAGTAGCCTTAAAGAGGACCTCTCACACCTTTTTCCATAGCTTACAGCAGATTTCTGTGTGTGAGATGTAATGAAACAGGGCTGATCTCCTGATCTAACCTCCTGCTTGAGCAAGTGTGGGATGAGGGGAAGTATAGCGGAGTCCTTGTCACATTAGAAACACTTCTATCATCTCTCATGAGTACTCATTGTGTCAGAAATCAGAGTTATGTCTGCTGTGCTGAGACAACGTGTACTTGCTCTGCAGTTCAGCCATAGAAATATGTAGAATATGGATTCACGTTTCTTCTGCAGTCGAAGAGCAGGGTGATGTAAAAACAGAAAGAGAAATGTGGTTTAGCATCTTGCCACACCTAATGCTGGATACTATTCTTGAAGGTGATCCGCTCTTCATTACATTCTACTCTTCCTTTGACACCATTGCGCTCAACTAGCATTGGCAGACCTCAAGTGTTTGCTTTAAAGGGAACCTGTCACTTTGTACATTCAGTCTGATCTGTGGTCAGCATGGTACTGTAACGACCCTGTCAGCGCCAGCGAACTGCCACGGCTGAGCAGGGTGACTCACCCACACTGTGGAAGGGCCCGGGGTCAGATGCCGCAGGGGGGGCTCTGGCAGACGGGCCCAGAGCAGCGTGGTGAGAGTAGCAGTAAGCAAAAGGACCTGCGATCATGTGACAACAGGGGGCGGGGCCTAGCGTTCTGCTACTGGAGGTGAGTGCAGGACTTTACAGGGACCCTGGATTAGTGAATAGGGAAACTCAGGTCAGACAAACGGGGGTCATACACGGAGAGGACGGCGCAGTACAGAAGGGGCGAGCAGAGAATAGTCAGAACATAAGCCAGGAGTCATACACAAGATAGCAACGCAGTACAGGAGGGATAAGCAGAGAATTGTCAGGACAAAGGCAAGAGGTCATACACGAGATAGCAACGCAGTACAGAAGGGGCAGGCAGAACTCGTAACGGGAACAGAACCAAGTCAAAACCAAGCAAGCATAAAGAATCACAAGCACAAAACACAGGGTCACACACACTCGGCCAAGGGTCAAAGTATAAGCGACAAGGAATGGCCCCACAATGAGGCTATAAGAAGCCTCCCAGAATCCCAGAGTGAGGCCATCCAAATTAACCCTTAACCTACCTTTTCCCACAAACTCAGCAAACCATGACAGGTACAGAGGAGAAGTTGAGCATCTTACAAGGGTTTGTTGGAAAAGATTCAGTATAACTTATTTTATTCACCGAAATCTCTGCAGTTTGTATGCATCCAAGTCCAATTGGCGGCACTACTGTTAATGACCGTTATCTCTATGCACAGTGATACAGGAAGGACTGTCAATCACTGAATAGGACTGTATTTTTGTAAGCCGTGTGATGCATACCAAAACATGAAAACATGAGTGATTTTGATCAGAGTTAACGATCAAACCCGCCAATGCAAGTTTATGGGTCATTGAAAATAATGTGCTGTCTGATTTCATGTTTGCTTTATAGGAGAAGCTGAAAAAAAAAAAAAAGCTGATTAAACACTGACCCAACACTGATCAAAATTGACATGTTTCTCATACAGAAAAAAACACTACCAGATATTTAAATGAATACTACTGTACATATAACCAGTTAACTCAATGTGTGCCACATAAAAACACAGAGGAGACCAATTCAGTAAAATATATATAGATTTATCTCATAAAAGGAATTCTTTAAAATAACTGCAGCCATTGAGCGGCATATAATGTAATAAAAATAGAACGTGCATTGTAGAACGTAGTCTGGAGATTGGTAGATGGACGCAGTCTCTGGAAGGTTTAGGCTACTTTCACACATCAGTTTTTTTGAATCAGGCATAATCCATCCTATGCCTGATAGGACGGATCCGGCGCTGATTTTAAAAAACTGATGCAACTGATCAGGTTTTTTGCCTGATCCGTCCTGACCTTTTCAACCCGGAAATATAAAATTTCCAGGTTGAAAATGCAGGATTGAATGTCCGGACCGAGGAGAGAGAGAGAGAGAGAGAGACAGAGAGAGATAGACAGAGAGACAGAGAGAGACCTTGGATTCCGGATCAGTTTTCTGACGGATTTGTCAAAACACTGGTCCGGCACCATAGGTTTGCATTGTTTCCAGCCGCCTGAAGTGCCGATTCAGGCACTGTCAGGCGGCTCCGGAAAAAAAAAAAAAAACGTTGCAGCAAGCGTCTTGTCCGGCCGACGGAATGTAGAATTCCGACGGATCCGGCCAAAAACGGATGCAACGCAGTGACATCAGGCGCGATCCGGCGCTAATGAAAGTCAATGCTAAAAAAACGCATCCGGTACCGGATCTGTTTTTTTAAAAACACGCCGGATCGCGCCTGATTCAAAAAGCCTGAAGTGTGAAAGTAGCCTTAGGCTACCAGGGAGACGGACGTTCCAGTCCCTGAGGTAGTGGGTCAGTCAGCGACCGGATCAGTGGCTATTACTGCACATGTCTGAATAGCTCTGGCTTCATCTGTGTCCACTTCTCCTTTAAGTTTAACTTGATGTGTTCTGGAGCAAAGATGTAATCGATGGCTCGGTGTGACAGATCCCATATTTGATGCGGGGTCAGGTTAAATGTCTTAGCAGCGATTTCATACTCCATGGACAGATCTGTAGCGAAGACGCCTTTATCATCGGTCTATGAAATAAACAAATAAGTTAAAAATACTGGGGAGTATTTATCATTGTGTTTGCAACATCTGACAGTTTTGTCTCGGACATTTATCCAACATTGGGAAGTACCTTGCTTAAGAAGTTGCGCTGAGACGCAACGTCCACCAAATTCATCAGTATGATGTGACACCTTGTGTGGCATAGCAGAAGTGAGTACACTAAAGATTTGGTGGAAATTGTGCCATATTTAACCACTTCCCGACGGAGCTATTTTCTGTTTTCACCTTTTCCTCCCCTTTTTACGAGAGCCATAATTTTTTTTATTATTCCATCAATATAGCCATATGAGGGCTTGTTTTTTTTTGCTGGACAAAGTTGGACTTTTGAATAGCACCATTAATTTTACCAAGTGATGCACTAACAAGCAGGGTAAAAATTCCAAGTGCGTTGAAACTGCCAAAAAAGTGCAATTCCCCAAAAGTTTTTTTTCTTATTTACTATGTTCACTATACTGTAAAACTGACCCAGCAATATATAGGTCTCTCCAGGTCAGTATGATTACGGAGATACCAAACATGTATAGTTTTTTTTTCTAATTACCGTATATACTCAAGTATAAGCCGACCTGAGTATAAGCCGAGGCACCTAATTTTGCCACGGAAAACTGGGTAAGCTTATTGACTCGAGTATAAGACGGGTATGCATTGTCCCCTAATCCCTGTTGTGGCGGCCAAAGCACCGTAATTCTGGCGTTTAAATTTTTTTTCCCGTTATGGCGTTTACCGATCGTGTTCATTTATTTTATATTTTGAATTTTCCAAACGCAGTGATACAAAATATGTTTTTATTTTATTTTAATTGTTTTATTTTTAATGGGGAATAACAGGGTGAAGTATTGTGGGGTTTTTTTCAGATTTTTTTTTTCACTTTTTACTGTATTTATTGGTTCCCTTAGGGGGCTTGAAGCTGCCATCATCTGATCGCTTCATCAGGGGAGTCAATTTAATTTAAATCCAGTGGGGAAAAATTACTATATGTCTGTCACATGACGTACGCGTATTATGCCTCATACATGTATATAAAGGGAAGTTGTACTGAGGTGCCTTTGGATATCAATGACCCATACAGTCACGGACAAAAGTTTTGAGAATGACACAAATATTAATTTTTACAAAGTCTACTGCTTCACTTTTTCTAATGGCAATTTGCATATACTCCAGAATGTTATAAAGAGTGATCAGCTTAACAGCAATTACTTGCAAAGTCAATATTTGGCTAGAAAATGAACTTTATCCCCCAAAACACATTTCAACATCAATGCAGCCCTGCCTTAAAAGGACCAGCTAACCTCTTTTCAGTGATTGCTCCATTAACACAGGTGTGGGTGTTGATGAGGACATGGCTGGAGATCAATCTGTCATGATTAAGTAAGAATGACACCACTGGACACTTTAAAAGGAGGCTGGTGCTTGGCATCATTGTTTCTCTTCTGTTAACCATGGTTATCTCTAAAGAAACACGTGCAGTCATCATTGCAATGCACAAAAATGGCCTAACAGGGAAGAGTATCGCAGCTAGAAAGATTGCACCTCAGTCAACAATCTATCGCATCATCAAGAACTTCAAGGAGAGAGGTTCCATTGTTGCCAAAAAGGCTTCAGGGCGCCCAAGAAAGACCAGCAAGCGCCAGGACCATCTCTTAAAAGTGTTTCAGCTGCGGGATCGGGCTACCAGCAGTGCAGAGCTTGCTCAGGAATGGCAGCAGGCAGGTGTAAGTGCATCTGCACGCACTGTGAGGTGGAGACTCTTGGAGCAAGGCCTGGTCTCAAGGAGGGCAGCAAAGAAGCCACTTCTCTCCAGAAAAAACATCATGGACAGACTGATATTCTGCAAAAGGTACAGGCAGTGGACTGCTGAGGACTGGGGTAAAGATATTTTCTCTGATGAATCCCCTTTTCGATTGTTTGGGACATCAGGAAAACGCCTCATTCGGAGAAGACAAGGTGAGCGCTACCACCAGTCTTGTCTCATGCCAACTGTTAAGCATCCTGAAACCATTCATGTGTGGGGTTGCTTCTCAGCCAAGGGAATCGGCTCTCTCACAGTCTTGCCTAAAAACACAGCCATGAATAAAGAATGGTACCATAATGTCCTCCAAGAGCAACTTCTCCCAACCCTCCAAGAGCAGTTTGGCGATCAACAATGCCTTTTCCAGCATGATGGACTGCTATCAGTCAGGATTTGGTCCAGAAGTTGATTGAGAGTATGCCAGGGAGAATTGCAGAGGTCCTGAAGAAGAAGGGTCAACACTGCAAATATTGACTTGCTGCATTAACTCATTCTAACTGTCAATATAAGCTTTTGTTACTCATATGTTTGCAATTATATTTCTGTCTGTGATAAAAACATCTGTCAAACACACATAAAAACCAGAGGGCAGCAGATCATGTGAAAATATAATATTTGTGTCATTCTCAAAACTTTTGGCCATGACTGTATATAGGCCATGACACAGACGGTCAGTTCTAGGGGACTCCTGCCACTGCAGGGCCCGGCAATTTAGACAGACATATAAAAATATTTAGACTTGAGAGTCCTCAGTGGTTGATACCTTTTAATGGCTAACTGAAAAGATGGTAACAAATACCATCTTTTCAGTTAGCCATTAAAAGACATATAGTAATTTTTCCCCACTGTCTTTAAATTAAATTAGCTGCCCTGATAAATCCCCAGGACTGGGGAGGACTGAGTGGGTAGTCCATAGCAGGGCATACTTGGGGCCTGTCCTTGTGAGGGCAGGAGCACTACAGGGGCACGACAGGGAGCTAGGGATAACTTTCCGCTCCATCCCCTCCCTCTTTATGGATAACTGATCCTGAAAATGGTCAAAGGTGAACCTGCTGTAGCAATACGTCTGTAATATTGGTGAGATCAAACCAATTTTTTATTTTTTTTTAACTTGAGCACTGGTATGCATGAGCACTTTATACATGTGGTTTATGTGTCAATTTTTGTCCATTATTTTAATTTTTGTATTAAAAGTTATGTTTTAATAATAAGGGAGACTCTCCAAGCTAAGCTCCTACTATACATACTGTAGCAGTGCATCAGAAAATCAGGTTGTCCTATGAATGCCAGCCAAACGCTAAGGACAGGCAGAACAATGATCTTCAGTAGACCCCCAGCTGTCATAGCAACCTTTTGGCAACCAGCGATCAGGTCATGGGGGCCAAATGATGCCCCCCTGCAGCACATATTAAATGCCGCTGTCAAGAGATTGACAGAAGAATTTAACTGCCGCAGGCGACACTCTGCTCCAACCACGGCTGTTAGAAGCAGATGATGGCTCAATAGTTCAACCATCATCTGCCGGGAAAGATGCAACTTGCTACCCAGCAACAAAATCATGAAGCATATGTCGGTAAGAGGTTAATAAATGTTGGCCAGTATCTTTAAATAGAATCTGTCAGCATAACTTCACAACCCAAACTATTTATATGTACACGTTAGCCCTTTTAAAGACAAGTCCAGCAATATCTTTACATAGCCAGTCTGTTCTACCATTACAGAGAAATCAGCTTTTTAATTGATTTACAAATGGCCATGGGTAGATCTGAAGCCTCTGTCACTCCAGCTCTATTCCCCAACCAGCGCCTCCTCCTGATGCTTAACTGATGGCTCCATTGTCTGAGGTCACACAGCATACAGGCAAGAGTGACGGAAGCTTAAGATCTACCATAGCCATTTGCATGTCAATTCAAATGCTGATTTCTCAATAATGGAGGAAGGGACTGGCCATGTACAGGTATTGCTGGACTTGCTACCAGGGCTGTGGAGTTGGTAAGCCAAACCTCTGACTCCTCCATTTCCCTGACCCCACAGCACTGGTCACTACTGAGCATGTGCATAAAGTGCAGCACAGATTCATCTCCACTAACAGCCCAGATCCTTAGATCAGGAACAGACATTCATAGGACATTTCATAACTTTCCCAAATTCTTATGAAAACATTTACAGCACATCCTGCATTGTACTGCTGAACCTAATCTATTATATATTTTAGGAGTCTTTCCATTTTATACCGACTCCACAAAAATGAACACCGACTCCACAGCCCTGCTTGCTACATGTGTATATAAATAGTTTGGGGGGTGACATCATGCTGACAGATTCCTTCTGAAGCCAATAAATTGAGCACAACATATTCAGAAGCTAACAATGTGTCTATTATTTTCTCCAGCCAGTCTATTTTTCCCAATCACTTACTTTCTATTCAATCAATAACAGTTCTAGTTATAGTATAAGCTCAAATGCTAAGAAATTAATCAGTAGCATAACAGGATATATTTGCCTCAACTTTCTAGTCATGTCAGAAACATTTCTCTTTTTGTTGCCACCTAGTGAATAGGACATCAGTATTTGCAAATAGTGCACATATTTAATATATTAGACACATTTTGTGACTCCCTTTATTTGTAAGCACTTTTGTTTTGTTTTTTTGTACTTAGAAGTTCTGTTCTGGTGCATATTGTTTAGTAAAGCTGCTTGGTTGTAGTTGACTAGTAAGATGGGGCATTAGGCAATATTAGGGGTCAAATACAGTACTATTAATATTCTGCCAATTGCATGCAAAGGATGGAAGATATCAGGAGATGAATCAATGCAAAACACAATTTTATGGCAGAATTGCAATTAAAGGTCATTTGGAACCAGGTTTCCACAACCTAATCTGTGAGCAGCATAATGTAGTGACAGAGACCGTGACTGCAATGTGTCACTGGACTGCTTGCTTTGGTCTTGATAACATCACTGTTTTATCAGCAGGAGATTATCACTAGAGGACTAGTAAGCCTGCTGCCATGTAGGCCTCCAGATTCTTGTATAACTGCGTCCCCATCAATGACTGGCACCTTTCTGCCTATGCACAGCGTACACAGAACGCTGTCAATCAGCGGTGTGGGCAGGGTTATACAGAGCTCAGCATTCAGAGGACTGCTAGATCTGCTGCAGATAGGACAGCGCTTTATCAAAACTGCACCAACCAGTGAAGTAAATGATATATCGCTGGAATCAGCGTTTTTGCCCATACATCATGTCGCATTCCGGGGTGGTAGCAAAAAACCTGCTGACAAGATTCCTATTAGGAAAAAAAAGCATTGCCAAATGATTTTTGGAAATAGCAGGATTTCCCTGTAAATTCTTCACTCCGTGCAGTCATGTTGCAGGATACATACATGTAACCCATTACCAATCTCACCTAAATAATGCTGGTTTTTCATCATGCAAGTTTTAAGAATGGTGACAATTAAGAAATAGACTTACACATAATACAGACGGATGATCCAGGTTGTACCAAAATCCGAAATGATGCTTGTCATAAGAAGAGACCGTCTGTCCTTTAACATTTGAGGTCAAGCAGAGTTCTAGGCAGAGTAATAATTACTTACATTATTATATTCATTTCATGCTGCTATTTAACACCTAGCTGGTGGCAAGGTCAATAAAACATGAAGCGTGATAACAATGGCGTAGAACAAAATGTTATCGTATAAAAATACCAGGCTGCTCCGAGTCCTCCTCACTTAACATTCATAATACATACAGAGTGGAGGACTTCATATTTAGCACAGCTAACAGCCGTAATGTAAAACTGCACACGTTTAGTCACGGCAGAGATTAATGGGAATGAATCGCATGTGGCATCGGACTCATTGCCTCACATCCAGCAGGGCGGACTCATTTTTCAAGAGATTTTCAGGACAACGCTACGTTTAGTATAGCTGCATATATAAAATATTATATTTGGATGTTAAGATTTTACCAACTGATCTGCCTGATAATAGTTTACTAAGTTGATTTTTTGAGAATAAAGAAGAATTGTCATTTGCTCAACCAAATTGATTTAAATAAAATTCTTAAAAATCTCTAGGTACCCCTGATTTTGCTACTTTTTTCCCCGTTTTGCGCTGCGTCGGTTCATTGCAGAGATATTCACATTTGCTTTTGGAGAGCACTATGTGAAATCTCTGCTTGTAGTGCAAGTGGGCGGTTCTTCAGTTTTCTCTACATACATGTATTTTTAACTGTCTCTCCCAGATGCTGAAAATCACAGCTCAGCAGCATCTGAGACTGCTAGAACGGCTGTCAGGTTGTGATTGGCCCCCATAGAAGGCTCTGAAGAAGCACATAGGTGAACTACAAGCAGAAATTTCACATAAGCAGTTCCAAAAGCAACAAATGTAAATGGAGTGATGCGGCATAAAATGAAGAAAAGCAGCAGAGTCAAGGATTTTTCAAGGTATTTAATTCAATTTTTTTTTAAGAAGTGACAGTTCCTCTAACTGACTTTTACCAAGGTAATGAATTAACCTCTACTTTTAAGATAGGGGACAACTATCTGGTCACTGGAGGTTCCTCCGCTGGGACCCACAACATCCTGATATCTGGATGAACGTACTACATTATGTCTTACAAGGACCAGCCCTCTTTATTATCTAGCCGCACTTTCAGCTATTACCAGTCTAAAGCGAGCAGGCCCTCGCTCCTCCTGTATGAATTACTGAATTGTGTGTTACTCGGTAATGTTGGATATTGTCACCATAGAATTGTAAAGTGCTGCAGAATATGTAGTTGCTGTACAAATAAGTTATTATTTTTGTACACCCACTAAAAACTGACCGATTTCCATATTTGTGTCCCGAGTGTTCATTGTTACCATCTGTGTGTCCACCAAAGAAAACGGCCATGTAACTAGCGCAACAGAATATAATGTCCCGACATCTACCTCATGTTACCTTGGTTGCCCTTCGTGGTCGTCTCTCTACGTCTCTGATATTTTTTTATGGACTAGTGGCCAAAAATGGACTGCGAAGTTAGGGTACCATCACAATAGGGCTTTATAAAGAAGAATACCACCTTCCTCTAGATAACACACCTTTACTAATGTAAGAGATAGGGAAGATTTTATTAAAGTGGTCGTCCGGCTACTAAAATGTTATTTTCTAAATATCTATCCTTACATCAAAACCACTTTTGTAATTAGCCTTATTAGACAATATCAATGAAAAAGAGAAATAGAAGCCATATTTGCTATACCATTTCCAGACACAAATTCACAACAGGATACAGTAGGCCCCCCATAATAAAGGTGGGGGGCAGCACAGGTGCAAGATACTAATGAAACAACTACTTACTAACCTAGCAGAGATCTGTGGGGTGGCTGCCTAGTATTCAGAATGCACACAGGCTTGCATAGGTCACCATTCACGCCACTATGGGAGATGTGAAGTGATAGAAGCAGTGAGTGACCCCAGCACTGCCCAACAGCTTCTAGCCCCACCCTCAAACGAATCACCATCAGGGGACAGTGAAAATTACTGCTGTAGGAAGAAGGTAAATAGAATTGCAGCAAAGGCTGGCAGATGTTGGTGGTAGGGGACTCTATATAACTAGGAGGACAGACATGATCTTCTGCCGCCGAGATAGTGAATGCCGAACAGTGTGTTGACTGCTGGGTGCTTGGGTTCGACATATTGCGGATCGGATAAACAGATTGGTGGGTGGGGCTGGGGAAAACTCAGTGGTCATGGTACACATCGCTACCAATGACAAAGTTAGAGGGGGTTGGAAGGTTCCTAAAAAATGATTACAGGGAACTAGGAGAGAAGCTGAAGGCCAGGACCTCCAAAATGGTCTTTTTAGACATACTGCTGGTGCCACAAGTGTCACTACAAAAAGACAGTGGGAGCTTAGGAAAATAAGTGGCTTAGAAATTGGTGCAGGAAAGAAGGGTTTGGGTTTATGGAGAACTGGGCCGACTTATGTCGCCTACAGGCTCTACGGTAGGGACGGGCTGCACCATAATGGGGAGGATGCAGCTGTGCTTGGGGAAAAAAATGGTCACACCTATGGAGGAGCTTTTAAATTAGGATCTGGGGGGAAGGAGGGTAGTTTTGTAAATAAGGGGATAGATAGAATAGACAGAGAGTGAGACAGTAGGGGACATTGAGTATTTGGGGGTGGGATATGCAAGGAAAGTAGGAAGGTGAGGAGGAGTAATAAATGTGCTAGTAGTATTAAATGTCTGCTGGCAAATGCAAGAAGTATCTCAAACAAAATGAATGAACTGGAGACTCTCATGTCAGTCACAGAATACGATGTGCTGGGCATTACGAAAACTTTGGCTGGATGAAAGCCATGACTGGATGACAAACGTAGAGGGTTACACTACATTTAGAAAGAACCGGAAAGACAAAAAAGGTAGAGGGGTGTGCACTTTCATCAAATCCAACTTAAGACCCGTGCTCAATGACAACATTGGGGGGGAGCTGCGACAGTGTAGAGTCAGTATCGGTAAATGTACATGGGGATGGCAATAATGGAAAGCTGCTAATTGGAGTTTGCTTCAAGTCACCTAATGAAGCAGAACAGGTAGAGAAGGAAATGCTGCAACAAATTAAAAAGGCAGCAAATAATAATAGAGTCCTTATTATGGGGGATATTAACTATCCAGACATTCAATCGGACATAGAATCATCTGATTGTGCTAAAAGCTGTAAGTTCTTATCCGCAATTCAGGACAACTACCACTCTCAGCTGGTAGATAAACCAACCAGGGGAGGTAATCTGCTGGATCTGGTCCTGTCAAACAGACGAGATACAATTTTAGATCTACAGGTATGGGAGTATTTGGGATAGAGAGATCACAATATGGTAAGTTTCAATGTAATTTTCAATTAAACATTCAAAAGGGAAAATGCAAAAGCCTGGAACTTTAGAAAAGATGATCTCAATAAATTAAGAAAAGAGCTTAATCGTGTAGACTGGGACCATGTCATAGTAACTGAGGATACAAACCATAAATGGGGCGTGTTTAAGGATATACTACTGGAATCCTCTAGAAAACGTATACCCTCTGGTAATAAAATGTCCAGATGTAAAAAATCATTTGACACTCTCAATGCTGGAATGAACCTATCACATGGATTTATGGCCTATTACATCAATTAAGGAATTTGCTTCAAAGACCCTGTGAGAATATCACAAAACATTACCAGACCCCAATCAGAGGGCAATAAAACTTTCACACTCCTTATCTATGAACTAGTCCAATATTTATTGCCACAACTGTTCATCCCTCTCCCATAATGACAGTTCTGCTTCACGTCACTTGTCTTATCTATTGCATTTTTTCTGTGCTGTGTTGTGTACAAATATGTGATTCTTCAGATTTTGTATTAGTCTTTGCCTGATGAAGAGACCTAAGTAGTCTCGAAAGCTTGCAATTTGTTACCATCTTTTCAGTTAGCCATTAAAAGGTATCAACCACTGAGGACTCTCAATTCTAAATATTTTTCAGATGTAAAAAGGAACCATTATGGATAAATTAGACAGTACAAAGTTTAATAAGGTAAAAACAAAAAGAATTCAACATCTTGAAGGCCAAGAATACACAAATGCCAAAAAAAAAACCCCAAAAAAAAACCGGATGGTGTCGACGATAATAAAAAGATAACTATAGAAAACAAAGAAAAGGCTGAGATATTAAACAGGCGCTTTTCATCCGTGTTCACCAATGAACTGACTGTTCCAGGGAACATATAACAAGGCAAAAATCAAAGTTCACCACCTGATATAACTAGTATAACAAAAGAAGTACGCTTTGCGTCTGAGCAAAGTAAACATTGACAAATCCCCCAACCCAGATGGCATTCATCCACGGATACTGAGGGAATTGAGCTCAGTAATTGACAGACCATGGATCTCATATTCTTAGACTCTCTTGTAACAGGGTTGGTGCAACAGGATTGGAGGATGGCTGATTTATGAAAGGTAAGAAGGTGGATCCAGGTAACTACCATCCGGTAAGCCTGACATCAGTAGTAAAGTTTTTGAGGGCATTATAAGAGATGATCTGCAGAAATATATTGTAGATAATAATATAATAACTGACAATCAGCACGGATTCATGAACGATAGGTCGTGTCTAACTAGCATGTTTCTATGAGGAGGTTATTGCAAATCTGGATGTTGGTAATGCAGTTCATGTGATTTATCTGGACTTTGCAAAGGCATTTGATACTGTATCACATAACAGCCTTATACTGAAACTACAGAAGGACTGGGGGAAACTTTGTGCAGATGGGTAAGGAATTGGATTGAGCGTTAAATGTCAATCTTTGCTGACGACACCAAACTAAAATTTGACCTTGACATTATAATACTGCAAAACCATCTGGATAAGATGTCTGAATGGGCAAACATTAGCAAATGAGATTTAATGTAGATAAATGTACAGTCATGGCCATAAGTTTTGAGAATGACACAAATAT
>VIAB01005262.1:93818-105080 GCA_009801035.1 Oophaga pumilio | reverse complement strand
GGAAGGGTGAGTATATAGAACAGCTGCGCTCTGCCTCCCCCCTGCATATGACTCGAATATAAGCCAAGAGGGTGACTTTCAGCCCTAAAAAATGGGCTGAAAATCTCGGCTTATACTTGAGTATATATAGTATATAGAATAATTTTTTACCTGATGAAGGGGCAGACCGTCCCTGAAACGTGTAAACAAATTATTCCTTTCATTTGCTCTGCCTAGTCTCCTCTCGCAGCACCCGTATGGTATGTGCCTTATTTTCCACTTTTTTCCTTTTCCATGGTGTGGTTCCAGTCTTTGTGTTTGGAGCCAGCGAAAGGTGCAGCAACGGTTTGGGAAAGCTACATATGATGTTTAAGTGATGTGCCTGATAAAGCACAACCCTACTATATGAGTGCGTTTCACCTCTCTCTTTAAGTCTGATGTCACAGATATACACATAGAGTGCTCCCTCTTCTTTACTTTTTTGCATCATTGCATAGCGCTCAAGAACTAGCCCAGCAACACCTATGACACTTTGTTTCAGGGAGGGGAAAGAAGATTCTTAAGCAAAGCATCTTCAAAAAAGGAATTTGTAAAAAGAAAAATAGAAAAGCAGCTATATAGTTTAGTTAGGGTAGGATATGGAATTTTTAATGCAAGTATATTAGAAGAAAGCTTACACTCTGACATTAAATAGATAGTGATTTAGAATGAAAATTACTTTACCTTCAAACCACCCCCTTAAT
Source organism: Oophaga pumilio (assembly GCA_009801035.1). NCBI lineage: Eukaryota > Metazoa > Chordata > Amphibia > Anura > Dendrobatidae > Oophaga > Oophaga pumilio. The sequence goes on along the minus strand of VIAB01005262.1, from coordinate 104,358 downwards.
GATTCATTTATATTTTTAGTAATTATATATTGTCATATTTTTTTCTTTGGAACATATTGTTTCTATCACGATGTGCCTATTACGGTATTCATAAGAGCTAAGGCTGTTAGTCTGAGCCATTACAAAAAAAACTTTATAAAATTAGGCATTAATTCTTTCAAGAGATCAGTGTATTCTCTGATTGTGGCAGTTGTGTCAGGAACAAGGCCAGGTATCACACCCACTCCTGTCTCTGTTCTAGAGATTCTACACACATAGGATCATTCATCATGATGAATTATAAGGCGTCTGACACATGCCAATGAGATACAGTATTTTTTGGACTATAAGACTCACCGGACCATAAGGCGCACCTAGGTTTCAGAAGAAACTAGGAAAAAAAAATTGAAGCAAAAAATGTGGTCAATTCTGCACTTAATATCCCCTATACTGGTATATATGGTATGAAATGGGGTGAATATTCATTTCTCTTAAGTATCCGCACACGTGACTGCCGGCAGCAGCAGGAAGTCTCTGGCTGACACTGTGCTCGCTAGAGAGCAATGAATACTCACGGCTTTGCGCGCACACAGTCCTGGCATGTGAGTATTCCAGCAGCTGCCCTTCAGCTTGCAAGCAGTGCATGACGTCCTTGCCATGCGCTGCTTACAAGCATTAAGCAGTTGCTGGCATCGGAGCAGGACTCTGAGTTAGCGCCGGGAAGGTAAGTGTAATGGTTTGTTATTTTTAATGTTTCTGATGGGACCATGCATACCAAGATGGGGTGGGGGCCAAACATACCAGGATGGGGGTGGGGGCCAATCATACCAGGATGGGGGCCAATCATGCCAGGATAAGAAAAGGATGGGACCAATCATACCAGGACCGGGATGGGGGTCAATCATGCCAAGATGCCATTAAAGATAAATGAATATTCATTGCCCTGCATGCCCATGGGCGTGGACTGCGGTGAATATTTATTTCTCTTTAGCAGCGGGCACAGGAGTTAGCCTCAGCAGCCGGCTCCTGACCCACTGCTCCGCCGAAACCTCTCCCCCACCTCCCCGCGATAGCCAGAGCCGGTACATCAAGACTATAAAATGCACCCCCCATTTTCCTCCACATTTTAGGAGGAAAAAAGTGCGTCTTATAGTCCAAAAAATACGGTATATTTTATCACTGGATACAATAAGTGAACTTTCAGAAACTCATTTATATATTTCCTTTAAGTTATACTGTAAAATAGTTGAATTTTTTAATTTTTTTTCTGCAGCAGAGTGGCTCTTTGAATGAACAAACTCTGCTATAATAAATTAGCTATTTTATATTTTTTAAAGTTAATGAAAAAAGCCATAAATAAATCCAATAACTCATTGTGGTTTGAAAATAAAATCCCTGCATTTTAATGTTAAATTGACTTGAAAAATAAATTCCCTTTTATTGTTATGCATTGAAGCCTCTTATATTCTGTTTTTCTTTGTGCTGAACCCTTGTCAGTTATAGGAAGTTAACGTCTGTGTGTCACATTTTTTGATTGAAAGTTCAGGGTCAATTAGACTCTTAGGAACATACAGGCTGTGGACAAGCTGTCAGCAGACCCAAATGTTTCATTTTCTGTTTAAAAATACTAGCGCTTTTTTTCTTTAAACCTTAAACTAAAAATCTTGAAGAAAAGCATTGTTTCAAATAAATAGAATTGCATTTACCGAAAAGCATGGCAATGCATTAGGACTATAGTCACAAAATATTTAGGGAACTCCCAAATAAATCCTACAAAATAATGGAGTAAATAATCCCCAAATTCTAATTCAGAATCAAATGTGAATCATGTTCAATTTTTAGATAAAAGCATATTAAGTTTATCATAGATCAAAAATAACAAATAAAAATAGTGTTAAAAACACTTGCAAATAGACAATTGGACATGTAAAATAGTAGGTCATAGGTAAGGACACAAGAACACAGAATGACAAAAGGATAAAAATCAATCCATAGTAAATAAGCAAGAAATATTAGTAATATATGCTACCGTTACTCCAATTCCAAATTCAAAGGAATTAAAGCATATTAAATAATATTATAATTATGCCACCAGATGGCATTAAAGTGCATAAGAGTTTAAATAATATGCAAATCACTGAAAAAAGACAAATATATGCATGTTTAGAGGGCTGGCAATAAACATGCTAATAAAGGAGTGGTTACAGAAAGTGAAAATAATTTGATGGCTTAGACATGAAATGGGTTGTCCTGATGTCAGTCTGTAGCCCCGAAGCACGTTTCGCATAGGCTTCCTTGGGGGCAATGACCTACTCGAAACGTGCGTCGGGGCTACAGACTCACATCAATACAACCCCTTACATGTCTAAGCCATGGAATTACTTTCACATTCTGTAAGCATTCCTTCTTTAGCATTTTTATTTTCACCCCTCTAAACATGCATATACTTGTCGTCTATCAGTGATTTTAGCATTAGCATTAGATTTCAGCACTAGATGCAAATGCATATTTTTATTTTTTTGCATTGTTCATTTATACAAGGAAACAGTTACTTGCCAAACCTAGTAGTGATTCATTGCTATGGGAAGCAACAACAGGATATTTAGGCAGTTTCACAAATCTACCCTGAGTTTCGAAATTTAATTTTCTACCACAATACGTACTTAGCTATTGTTCTTCAGTTTTATATCAAATACTTAGGAATCATGCATCTCCATCCGGAAGTCCTGTTTTTCTTTAGTTCATATGAACTAAGGTGAATACTCTCAGTATATCTATTAACTTGTCTGGATTATTATTTTAAAAACACAAAAATGTTTAAAAAATATTTTGGAATATTTCCTACATGTGCTCAGATAAATTGAGTTCATATGTGTTCTCATATAAACAACATTGCAAAATATTTTTATAAATATCTTTTGTCATTGGCCCATTGACAGTTACATATACAGTATAACAAATAAATAAATGGGCTAGGTCTTTTCACATATGCTGCCCAAGTACATATTATACTGCCAGTGAAGACCACTGAAATGTGTAGCATAACCACATAGCAGACCTGGATGGCCCTAAGGGAGGACTGTTGGTGGAGAAACAATTAACAAACCAATAGCTGGATTAGTATGCATTCATATATGCATATTTTGGGCATTATGTTTTATTATTATTATTATTATTATTATTTAACTGTACTTCAGCTCGATCTCAAGTCATGGCATCTTGATGGATGAACGAACATTAGGAAGATCGATCTTTTGTAAGCTTAATAAGGTCCACCAGGGTCTATTGTTATCTTGATAGTATCAAGTTATCGGGCTGCTGGACATCCTCTCTGCTTTGTTCCTTCCATTCTTTCCACCATGTTGTCACTCTCCAGTGATTTCTCTCTTCATATGATGTGTCCCATGTAGGCAAGTCATAGCTTGGTAATCCTTTGCTTTGAGTGACATGTCTGGCTTGATTTTTTCCAATATTAATTTGTTTGTTCTTCCTGACACCCATGCTATTGAAAACATCCTTCTCCAGCACCACGTTTCAATGGTTTTAATTCTTTTTCTCTCTTGTTTCCTGATCTTCCAGGTTTTGCATCTATATGTTAGTATAGAAAAGATGTATGTACAAGCCGTGTATTTGTGCCATTGAAATGTTTCTTGATTTGAAGATCTTGTCCAGTGTTATGAGCTCGGTTGCAACAACTTTATTAAATAATGGATTGCAACCGAACCCAGGGTCCATGATGCAGTTATAGTCACTGCTGCCGAACACCCCTTGGGTATGAGGGTAAAACTGACAACAGAAATATAATATTAGATCTCGCCTGTTACTTCACACTAGGGGAGATGTAGAATTGGCACTATCTCCGTTAACGTCACGGGAGATGTGCTATCGACTGGTGTAGATGTAGCCCTGTTAATGGCACAGAAGCCACTTGCCAGATATTAGGTTTGCACTATGTGCTGCAAGCTGGTATAGACGTAGCCCTGTTGACTGCACAGAAGCTACATGCCAGCCGCTAGGAAGTGCGTGCGACTAACGCCAGGCGTACGTGCTACCAGCTGGCGTGAGACCGGACTGAGCAACTCTCTGTTCAGCTTGGCAGGCGATGCCCAGGATACGCGCCCCGTAGTCTGCTCAGGGTGTATATCTACCCTATATTCGTAGCAATACTGCACCACAATGGCTACAGGGTACGCGCCCCGCAGTCTGCTCAGGGTGTATAGCTACCCTATATTCGTAACAAGACTGTGCCACATTGGCTACCTGCCTGGCATAAGCTTAACCTGCCTGAAGGACCTGTGCTAATTAGCCGAGCGAACTCTGGCATCGGCAGGTCCCGGAGAGCAAAGCTAGAGAGCACATGGAGCCCAGATTCTGGAACGTCCACACATGAGCACTGCCTATTTTAGTATGATCTGACCGCAACGTGCCGCGGACAGACAAGCAATTTAAGGGCTAAGCTCCGCCCCCCGCCATCTCGTCAATCGCATCACCGATGACGTCATCCATGACCAATCAGGCGATGCCAGTTCAGAGGATCAGTTGACATTAACCACCAATCTTGCTCGCCATGTCACGGACATGCTCAGTGCAGGCATTTTTGGACTTAGGCTATAACAGCCCTGTCTCCTTCTGTAACCTATGCTTAAGGCTACTATTAATAAAGACCCAGGAGATAGCTTGTACTCTCTTGTACTGACTAGGTGTTGGGATTGATGGTGAAGCTAAGCAGCATCTGCCTGGCTGAAACCTGGATGGGGGACCACTGATGATCCAGGTTCAAATACAGCTGTTGCCCGATGCCTAACATCCAGTGAATTCATTGTTGAATAGCCCATAGCTATTCTCCTATCGACTTCCAGTGTTGTTGCTGCATTTTGAGTCCCCATTGATCCAAGTAGGTTAAAGAGCTTTACAAGTTCCAGTTCATTGCCTTTCTCAAATGTGGTACCTGGCAGTTGTCAATATCTCTGTCTTTGTGTTGAGTAGCAGTCCCATAATCAAGCTTTCCATCATGCTACAGTTAGGTCCATATATATTTGGACAGAGACAACATTTATCTAATTTTGGTTCTAGACATTTCCACAATGAATTTTAAACAAAACAATTCAGATGCAGTTGAAGTTCAGACTTTCAGCTTTCATTTGAGGGTATCCACATTAAAATTGGATGAAGGGTTTAGGAGTTTCAGCTCCTTAACATGTGCCACCCTGTTTTTGAAGGGACCAAAAGTAATTGGACAATTGACTCCAAGGCTATTTCATGGACAGGTGTGGGCAATCCCTTCGTTATGTCATTCTCAATTAAGCAGATAAAAGGGCTGGAGTTGATTTGAGGTATGGTGTTTGCATTTGGAAGGTTTTGCTGTGAAGGAAACATGCGGTTAAAGGAGCTTTCCATGCAGGTGAAACAAGCCATCCTTAAGCTGCAAAAACAGAAAAAAACCATCAGAGAAATTGCTACAACATTAGGAGTGGCAAAATCTACAGTTTGGTACATCCTGAGAAAGAAAGAAAGCACTGGTGAACTCATCAATGCAAAAAGACCTGGACACCCAAGGAAGACAACAATGGTGGATGATCACAGAAAAATCTCCATGGTGAACAGAAACCCCTTCACAACAGCCAACCAAGTGAACAACACTCTCCAGGAGGTAGGCATATCAATATCCAAATCTACCATAAAGAGAAGACTGCATGAAAGTAAATACAGAGGGTTCACTGCACGGTGCGAGCCACTCATAAGCATCAAGAATAAAAAGGCAAGGCTGGACTTTGATAAAAACCATCTAAAAAAGACAGCACAGTTCTGGAAGAAAATTCTTTGGACAGATGAAACCAAGATCAACCTCTACCAGAATAATGGAAAGAGAAAAGTATGGCGAAGGCGTGGTACAGCTCATGATCCAAAGCATACCACATCATCTGTAAACATGGCGGAGGCAGTGTGATGACTTGGGCATGCATGGCTGCCAGTGGCGCTGGGTCACTAGTGTTTATTGATGATGTGACACAGGACAGAAGCAACCGAATGAATTCTGAGGTATTCAGAGCCATACTGTGTGCTCAGATCTAGCCAAATGCAGCCAAACTGATTGGTCGTCGTTTCATACTACAGATGGACAATGACCCAAAAGATAAAGCGAAAACAACCTAGGAGTATATTAAAGCAAAGAAGTGGAATATTCTTTAATGGCCAAGTCAGTCATCTGATCTCAAACCAATTGAGCATGCATTTCACTTGTTAAAGACTGAACTTCAGACAGAAAGGTCCACAAACAAACAGCAACTGAAAACCACCGCAGTGAAGGCCTGGCAGAACATCAAAAAGGAGGAAACAAAGCGTCTGGTGATGTCCATGACTTCAAGACTTCAGGCAGTCATTGCCAACAAAGGGTTTTCAACCAAGTACTAGAAATGATCATTTTATTTACATTTATTTAATCTGTCCAATTACTTTTGGTCCCGTTTAAAAACAGTGTGGCACATGTTAAGGAGCTGAAACTCCTAAACCCTTCATCCAATTTTAATGTGGATACTCTCAAATGAAAGCTGAAAGTCTGAACTTCAACTGCATCTGAATTGTTTTATTTAAAATTCATTGTGGTAATGTCTAGAACCAAAATTAGATAAATGTTGTCTCTATCCAAATATATATGGACCTAACTGTATATATTACCTGCATATTCTTAGTATTCATGTTAGGTTTAAGTTAGGTATCAAATGTTAGCTATCTGTATTGCTGTGGTAGAAAGAAGGCACCTGGGAGGGACAATGTAAGGCAGACTATATTTTGTAACAATGTCGCACTATTTTCTTCTTTATTTTGTCAGATTAGAAAATAAATAAAACATTTTAAATCCATAAATAGGTGTCACCTAAACCATGGGCAGGTTCTAAGGTATCAGAAGGTTTCTATATGTGCAATTAAATGCAGTGAGGGTCATTTGTCATTAATGTCATTCATATAGTAACTAGATGCTGCCACATTTCTTCCATGGTCAGTGTTATATTATTATTATTATGCCGATGCAATAGAAACCTTTGAGTGGCAGAACATGACTTACTCACTGATTAAGAAGCAATGGAGTGCCTCTGAAATATGCAGTGGGATTGGGTAGACAATCTTAATTTTCACAGTGAATAACCTGTACTTTTGTTTTGAAATTATGAAAAAGAACAGATTTCAATCAATGAAATATTCAGCAAAGCCAAAATATACAATGACCTTAAGAATCAAAATAAACAAACCAGTGATAATATAAATTCACAAAGAAATGTAGTGAATGACCCATAAAGAGAAAGAAAAGCTTTATTCACAGGCAGAAATTCTTAGACAAAACATCAATTACATAGCAGTCACAGCATGTTAAACAATTTTCCAGTTCAATATATTTGCCATACTCAGTCTGTATATTGCTGAAGAAGAATAACACATGCGGATCACATGGGAATTAATTCTGACAATGTATTTTTATGGAATATTTCTATGAATTGTTCTGCATGAATAATTATATGGTCTGTCACATGGAAGCTCAGAATACATTTTAGAAAAGCAAATAGTAGCACATAAAAAACTCAGTTATGGAATTTACTAGCGCTACATTTTCAAAGGAAAGTTGTAAACAGGTTTTTGAATTATTTTAGAGGCTCTGCTAACATGTTCACTGCCCAAAGTTAGAACCTGTGTTAGTTCTGTGAACTAAAATACACATTGCCCCAGAATTTGGAGCAATTTGGCTGCATAGTGTCACATTTTAAGCCCCACCTCCTTCCTGACAAGACACGCCTCTTGTCCTCTTCTCATTAAGTTAAATCACATAGATATGTCCCACAAAGTAGTAAATAATAACATTTTTCACATGTATACTTTACATCAACACAATTTTGAAACTATTTTTTTTGTTAGGAAGTTAAAAGGGTTAAAATTTGACCAGTGATTTTTAATTTTTCCAACAAAATTCAAAAAATTATTATTTTTAGGCACTACATGTTAGGAATGGCGGATTGCACTGAATAAAAATAAATAATAAAGTGCAATCGCAACTAGGGGTCCTCCGTGCAGTAGTTCACCTTAATAAGACTGCGTTAACACCATGCAGCATGAACAGCATGCAGAATACTCAGCTCTGTTTGCTTCATGGAGAGATAGCGTTAAAGGGTTATGCTTGCTCTGAAACTGACCGGTGCCAATCGCACACATGGCCGAAACAGATGCTGAGATAAGAGCAAAAACTAAACTGATGCTTGCTGATGGTAGCGTATCCACTCACACACACCAACCATAAATTACACTAACGTGACCACAGGCGTCGCTGGGAGCCTTTTATACCAAATGCTCTACACCAAAACACTAACACTGACATCGCCCCAAGGGCTAATCTGGAACTGCCACATCACAAGAGCAGCTGACGTCAGAACACCAATGAGAAGATGCCATATCAATGACATGCTAAGTAAGATGATTTCTGGACTTAGGCTCCAGAGCACAAGGTGGTGCCTTTGCAATAGACTTGGCTAGAGAGCCGGCAGTAACCAAAGGTACACTGTGAGCCTGAGCAAGGCGCCAGGACCGAGGTCTGTGCTGAGCAGCAGCCGCAGTGGCTAGACATGAATGGGAGACCATGGCACCAGAAAATACCTGGGATCTAACCCATGCAGTGGGAAAATCCTGGCGCCTAACATTATCCCCCTGTTTGCATCCCCTCCGTGAGCCTTGTAATGCTCAAAAGCCGCAATAAGCTGGGTGGCATGGATGTGCTTTTGCTCATTGGCCGAAACTCCCTTTTGCTCCAAGCGTTTAGTGGTCCTTTTAATACTAGAGAGACCACCCTGTTAAAGATATGAGCCCCATAGTGACCCTCCAGCTGAAGATTAGATGGCACGTAGATTCCTTCTGGGGGCACCTGGGCCTTAAGACACAAACTCTCACAGAAGTTTCCCCATTTTTGTATGCTCCCTGTTGCCCAATAGATCTTGGGGGAATGTAGGCGCAGCCAAGGCATCCCCAGAAGTACATCATCCATACCCTCAGAGATAACAAGAAACATCTCCTGATGTTTTGGAGACATGGTGAGAGTAAGAGGTATAGTCTGATGGGAAATCGGGGTTGGTAAACCCAACCCATTAGCTACCTGAATGGACATCGGTATAGGAAGAATTACTAAAGTAATTGCGTGCCATTGGGCGTAGGTAGCAGACATGAAATTGCCCTCAGCCCCGGAGTCAACGCAAGCCTAAGCATTGAGAGTAATCGACCCAAACGTCAAAGAAACCCGAAGGCCAACTTGGAAGACACAGCAACTGGAACTAGTGAGCCTTATCCTAAAGCCTATGGATGCTTTGACTCCTTCTGACACTTGGGACACTTATTGGCAAAATGGCCGACTTGCCTCCAGACAAAACAAGTCGGTCGTGGAGGTACAGAGCAGATGCTTCACAACGCTCAAGAGAGATCAATGGGCTTTACAGGATCGCTCATCAGAGCCAGAGATCCTAAAGAATTAGCAAAGTTTGGGGCTAACTGAATACTTTGCCTACTCTGAGCTCACTCCAAACCCCGCTAAGCATGCCAAAGATCTATGCGGGTGGACACGGCTATCAACTCCTCCAGAGTAGTGGGAATCTCCCTGGTGGCCAAAGCATCCCTAACATGATCTGCTAAACCCCTCCAAAAGATAGGCATCAGGACATTATCTAGTCAGTCCAACTCGGAAGCCAGAGTACGTAATTGGATTGCGAATTTACTGGTCTTGGACTAACCTTGAGTTAATGCCAGGAGTTGGAGTGTGGTATCATGGATTACTTGTGGCTCCAAAAAGCCTTTTATACCAAAAACTCTACCTCAAACACTCATACTGACATCGCCCGCGGGCCAATCCGGTACTACCACATCAGCAGAGCAGCTGACATCTGAACAGAAATGAGAAGATGTCACATCATGGACATGCTCAGTAAGATGATTTCTGGACTTAGGCTCCAGAGCGCAAGGCGGTGCCTTTATCATAGACTTGGCTGGAGAGCAGGCAATAACCAAAGGTGCACTGCGAGCCTGAGCAAGGCGCCTGGGACCAAGGTCTGTGCTGAGCAACAGCCACAGTGGCCAGACATGAATAGGAGACCACGGCACCAGGCAATTCCTGGGATCTAACCTGTGCAGCGGGAAAATCCCGGCGCCTAACACCTCATCACATTTGAAGTCACTTTGAGGGGTCTATATGACAGAAAATACCCAAAAATTACACCATTCTAAAAACTATACCCCACAAGGTGCTCAAAATCACATTCAAGAAATTTATTAACCCTTCAAGGAATTTTTGAAATGTGAAAAAAATTAAGATTTAATTTTTTTTCACAAAAAATTTACTTCAGATCCAAAATTTGTTGTTTTGTCAAGGGTAACAGGAAAAAATGAACTTCAAATTTGTTTTGCAATTTCTCCTGAGCATGCAGATATCCCATATTCGGAAGAAAACCAATCTTTGTGTGCACGGCAGAGCTCGGCAGGGAAGGAGTGCCATTTGACTTTTTAACACTAGAACTACTGATGGAGTCATTTTGACTCC
>VIAB01005262.1:17509-31675 GCA_009801035.1 Oophaga pumilio | reverse complement strand
AAATCAAGAATTTATAACACTTAGTGATATTTTTCAGCTTCTGTTATTTAATTTATAAGAAATGTTATTTTAATGACAATTAGGAAGTTCAGTAGAAGAATGGAATTATTGCAAAGTGCTTAACCAAGTCTGTACTTATATAGAAACATACAAAATTAAAAGCTGAGCAGATCAGAAGAAATGCATAATACATAAAACCATAGTAAATTATTGCACAATTCTCCAATATTTTTTCAAGCCAGAAAATGCAATTAAAAGAACATGTAATATGTATTTTTCTCCCTGGATGAATAATCTCTACATTTATCTATCTTGAACCTCATCTATCATTTATTAGTCCAGTCACCTATTCAATTGAAATCTGTCTTTAGAGGATAAACATTCTTCTCTGGGTTTATTACCTTACATAATTTAATGTCATCTGCAAATTGAGATAGTGCACTCTGCGCTCATTTCAAGGTCATTAATAAACAAGCTTTAAGGAAGTGTGAGGTTTTTATTTGCTTTTTGTTTTTTAAACATTTATCCCCAAGGGACATATACTTATAAGTGTATTCATCTTCCATTTTCCTAAAAATCTCTTTTTAGCTCTCTGAATGTGGCTTTATTTAGTGAGCTGGAGTAGAACAAGTTGCATTCCTTTATATAAATGGAATTTGCTTTTAAAGCCTTGCTCAAGCACTGTAAAGCAAAACATGGACACAAATATTCAAGTTAAATACCAATGTGATAAAACAACTGGACTAGGTAAATAACAAGCAATAATGCATAGACATAATGTATAATTATAGTAATACGAATTAGTAGACACGACATTCAATTGCAAGCAAGTCATCACTCATCAAATGTGCAGGGGAAGTCTACGTTCACATAAGCCTATAAAAGCATTGTCTGATTTAAATCCAGAAATATTTGAATGACTTTTCATCTATATTGTCATCCATATGCCATATCTCTTATATGCAGAGTATAAACATTTATGATCAGCAGAGTCCTTCTACTGTCTTCTGTAGAGTGTAAGCTCTTCTGCTCAGCAGGGTACTCTCTTTCTCTTGTAGAGTTGTCATGTGCCTGAGTTTGAACCATTGAGCCTGTACTTTGTGGTCGACTTCTCTGTCAGGCGAGCAACAGCAGATACACCCTTTCTTTCATATACAAAATGGGAGGAATAGGGCTAAGTAACAGCACATGTGAAAAAGACTTGGGTATACTAATTGATCACAGACTGAACATGAGTCAACAGTGTGATGCAGCAGCAAAAAAGGCAAATACAATTCTAGGATGTATCAACAGAAACATACAGTCTAGATCACGTGAGGTCATTATTGCCCTCTACTCCTCTTTGGTCAGACCTCATCTGGAATACTGTGTCCAGTTTTGGGCACCACATTTTAAAAAATACATCAACAAACTGGAGCAAGTTCAGAGAAGAGCCACCAGAATGGTGACCGGTCTGCAAACCATGTCCTATGAGGAACGGTTGCAGGATTTGGGAATGTTTAGCTTGCAAAAAAGAAGACTGAGAGGAGACTTAATAGCTGTCTACAAATATCTCAAGGGCTGTCACATTGTAGAAGGATCATCTTTATTCTCATTTGCACAAGGAAAGACTAGAAGCAATGGAATGAAACTGAATGGGAGGAGACACAGATTAGATATTAGAAAAAACTTTTTGACAGTTAGGGTGATCAAGGAGTGGAACAGGCTGCCACGAGAGGTGGTGAGTTCTCCTTCAATGGAAGTCTTCAAACAGAGGCTGGACAGACATCTGTCTGGGATGATTTAGAGAATCCTGCTTTGAGCAGGGGGTTGGACCAGATGACCCAGGAGGTCCCTTCCAACTCTACCATTCTATGATTCTATGATTCTATGATTCTGTGCGTTTTGTGTCTGTTATCCTTGCTTTATTCTTTTTAGACTGTTCTTTAAGTTACTTAGTGAAAGACCATCTAGAGTTTATCTCTCTCTGGTTTTTGTTCTTTACCTTGCACTTACCTTCTATTTCTTTGCAGCGAGTAGGCGGCATACTCTCTATCAGTACATACTTAATCTTTTATTTTGTATTTCGTAGTTTGTTTTACTCACTCAGGGAACTCTTATAATTTCAGCACACTTTCCCTTCTGAAGGTAATTTGCACTCTGCTCAGTCCTCCAGTTCTTTAGGAGGAATGTAAAGTGCTCATCGGTCTCTCAGGCAGCATAGGTCCAAGTTGCCATAGTCTAGTCTGTGGTTATGGCTATATCAGCTCTCCAGGAACCACAGTGACTACAGGGTCAGAATCTCTAGTCTGTACAGGCACTGGCAGGGTAAGTTGCAGTTTTTAGTGTGTTACCTTTTTTCTCGAGTGAGTTGCTACACTATCATTACAAGAGTTAAAACTATTATGGTCAGCAGGGTACTCTTTCTCTCTTCTGTAGAGTGTTGGTTATGGTTTGCAGGGTTCTCTCTATTGTAGAGTGTAAGCTATTCTGGTCAGCTGGATACTTTCTTGCTCTCTTCTGTAGATGATAAGTTCTATTGTTCTACAGAGTGTTCTCCCTTTTTCTCTCTGTATATCTCATGTAATGTGTAAACTCTTTAGTCAGCAGGGTCTTTTCTGTAGAGTGTTAGCTCTTTTGTTCATCAGGGTACTCTCATTTTCTGTCTTTCTCTCTTTCTCATGTGGAGTGTAAGCTCTTTTGGTCAGCAGGATCCTCTTTATCTCGCCTGTAGAGTGCAAGATTTTATGGTCAGCGGGGTCCTCTCTCTCTCGCCTGTAGAGTTAAAGCTATTATGGTCAGCCGGGTACTCTTTCTCTCTTCTGTAGAGTGTAGGTTAAGGTTTGCAGGGTTCCCTCTACTGTAGAGTATAAGCTATTCTGGTCAGCTGGATATTTTCCCTCTTTCTCTGTATTTCTCTTCGTTTTTCTCTTCATTTTTCTCATGTAGCGTGTAAGCTCTTATGGACAATGGGATTATCTCTCTTTCACTCGCTCTTCTGTAAAGTATAAGTTCTTAAGGGTATGCCACACTAAACGAGATCGCAAACGAGATTGCAAACGAGATCACTAAAACTTCACTATTTTGCAATCTCGTTTGCGACCTCGTTGTGTGTGGCATGTAGCAACGATGTGGCCCCTGCTGTGATGTCGCTGATCGTTCACTAGAGTTCTGGACCGTTTTTTGATCGTTGGCGTCCCGCTGGTGAGCCTGAATCGCTGTGTTTGGCACCTTTTGCGAACGACGAGCGACCTCGTTTGTGACGCATGACTGTTTTGCATCACAGAGTGGATCGCAATATATGTAAGTTCTCTTTTGCGTCACAGAGAGGATCGCAGAAGTTGCAAAGCAGGCTAGCAGGACGCAGAGAGCAGGAGCGATGCTGGAAATTCCTATGAATCAGAAGGGCACAGTACATGCTAATGACAGATCCTAACGACCGCCAAAGTCGTTAAAGAGATCGCTGACCGCTGATGAGTTGTTTGAGATCTCCTGTTTGGCAGCTACTAGCGACCTAAAAGAGATCACACCAACAATCTCATTAGCTTGCGTCGTTATTAAGATCGCTAACCAGATCGCTAAGTGTGGCAGTACCTTCACAGTCAGTAAGGTTCTCTATCGTCTCTCCCATACAGTGGGTTTAGAAATTATTCAGACCCCTTTAAATTTTTCACTCTTTGTTTCAATGCAGCCATTTGGTAAATGCAAAAAAGTTCATTTTTTCTCATTAATGTACACTCTACAACCCATCCTGACTGATAAAAACCAGAAATGTAGAAATTTATACAAATCTATTAAAAAAGAAAAACTGAAATATCACATGGTCATAAGTATTCAGACCCTTTGCTCAGACACTCATATTTAAGTCACATGCTGTTAATTTCCTTGTGATCCTCCTTGAGATGGTTCTACTCATTTATTGGAGTCCAGCTGTATTTAATTAAACTGACATTACTTGATTTGTAAAGGCTCACACCGGACTATATAAAACCTCACAGATTAGAGTGCATGTCAGACCACATGAGAATCATGAGGGCAAAGGAACTAGCCAAGGAGCTCAGAGACAGAATTGTAGCAAGGCACACATCTTGCAAAGGTTACAAAAGAATTTATGCAGTACTCAAGGTTCCTAAGAACACAGTGGCCTTCATAATTCTTAAATGGTAGAAGTTTGGGATCACCAGAAGTTTTTCGAGACCTGGTCATCCAAACTGAGCAATCATGGGAGAAGAGCCTTGGTGAGAGGTAAAGAAGAACTCCAAGATCACTGTAGCTGAGCTCCACAGTTGCAGTGGGGAGATTGGAGAAAGTTCCACAAAGTCAACTATCACATCAGCCCTCCACCATTCGGCCTTTATGGCAGAGTGGCCCGACGGAAGCCTCTCCTCAGTGCAAGACATATGAAAGCCTGCACAGTTTGCTAAGAAAACACATGAAGGACTCCCAGACTATGAGAAATAAGATTCTCTGGTCTGATGAGACAAAGATAGAACTTTTTGGTGATAATTCTAAGTAGTATGTGTGGAGAAAACCAGGCACTGCTTATCACCTGCCCAATACAATCCCAACAGTGAAACATGGTGGCAGCATCATGCTATGGGAGTCTTTATCAGCTGCAGGAACAGGATGACTGGTTGCAATTGAAGTAAACATGAATGTGGCCAAGTACAGAGATATCTTGGATGCAAAATTCTTCCATAGTGCTCTGGACCTCAGACTTTGCCAAAGGTTCACCTTCCAACAAGACAATGACCCTAAGCACACTGCTAAAATAACAAAGGAGTGGCTTCAGAACAACTCTGTGACCATTCTTGATTGGCCCAGCCTGAGCCTTGACCTAAACTCAATTAAACATCTCTGCAGAGACCTGAAAAAGGCTGTTCACCAACGTTCACCATCCAACCTGACAGAACTGGAGAGGATCTGCAAGGAAGAATGGCAGAGGATCCCCAAATCCAGGTGTGAAAAACTTGTTGCATCATTCCTAAGAAGACTCATGGATGTACTAGCTCAAAAGGGTGCTTCTACTCACTACTGAGCAAAGGGTCTGAATACTTATGACCATGTGATATTTCAGTTTTTCATTTTTAATAAATTTGCAAACATTTCTACATTTCTGTTTTTTTCAGTCAAGTTGGGGTGCAGAGTGTATATTAATGAGAAAAAAATGAACTTTTTTAAATTTAACAAATCGCTGCAATGAAAGAGAGTGAAAAATTTAAAGGGGTCTGAATATTTTCCGAATCCACTGTATGTTTCATCCGAGCACTTACAAGTTTTCCAGTATTGAGATTTGCACAGTTTTTTTTGCCACAAATCAATTTTTTGGTGCAATTTGGCGAACTTGGTGAATTAGAAATGATTCGATCTTTTGAATTTCAATCAGTGGTTAACAAATCTACAAGGTCAAATACAGCTTCTTATGTTAAGATTTGCAATGTATCCATATTTGATTGCAATACAGATGAGCCATATGGGATCAGATTTTTTTGCACACCTATAAAATCGAATATATGAGCCTTATTTAATATGTACAAGAGAATAGCCATGGTGATATTGTTTTCACATAGTGTTCCTCTCCATGTGAAAAAACTGTCATTTGAACAAATTGAATACCATTGCTCCGAGCGCAGTCTGTGTGAGATCAGTTTTCTTCATGGACAGTACTCAAACTAAAATATGGCCATATGAATGTAACCTTAGACATACAGTGGATTCAATCATCCAAATCTCCAATTCAAGCATCAGTCGTGTCATTTATGGGGCAGCATGGTGGCTCAATGGTTAGCACTGCAATGTTGGGGTCCTGGGTTCAAATCCCACCAATGACAACAACTGAAAGGGATTTGTATGTTCTCCCCATTTTGCGTGGGTTTCCTCCTGGTACTCTGGTTTCCTCCCACACTCCAAAGACATACTGATAGGGAATTTAGACTGTGAGCCCCATTGGGGACAGTGATGATGTTTGTAAAGCGTAGCGGAATGAGATAGGGCTATATAAGAAAAGCATAATAAATGAATAAAATAAATTAAAAGATAAATATTGATAAATATATAGACATCTAATACACAGACAATTCTATTTAAATCTCTTCTATTGCTGACATTTTCTACGTTATTATAGAACTGGATTTAAAAATAAATATCTAAATGTATAAATTAGCTAAATCTAAACTACCTAATTTTTTTAAATTCTCTAAATATATCCTTTTATGATGCTGTAGAACGGATTTGAAGGATGCTTTAAGGGGTTATATTACTTGCTTGTTCAAAGTGTCCCTTGACAATAAGCTGTCACTCAGCATTCTTCTGCCTGGACCGCCAATGAGCAGCTATAAACTTTAGAGAAAACTGGCAATAATGGTTCAAGTTCCCTTCAGGGAAATTGAAAAATAATTGGCATCCATTCCAATGAAAGGCCTGTGTAATGCAACTGTTACAGATTAGTTAAAATTGAAGGTGGTTTTCTAAAAATAAAACCCTAGTCTAAATTTCAATGACAGTATTAAATGTCTGTGTTCTGTTCATACGCAAACTGATAAAATACGGACAGCACACTGACCAAGTCAAATCAAGGAGTAGCTTACATCAACTTTTCGACACACGGACCAATGGTCTTCATGGTGGTTTAGTGATTATCATTATTGCTTTGCAGCCTTGCAGTCCAGTGTTCAAATACCACCAAGTGCAACATTTTCAAGGAGTTTGAGTGAGTTTCCTCTGGACACTTTAGTTTCCTCACACTTCACTTCAAAGACATACTATAAGGAACGTAAATTGGGAGCCCCAATGGGGATAGTGATTATGTCTGTAAAGCATGATGGATTTTATGGCTCTAAAAATGCAAGGAAATTTAATTAAATAAAAAATCCTAGCACTTTTGGAGCGCCAAGTCTACTCCCGGCTTACCCGTTACTATTCACTCCCTCCTAGACCCTTCACAGTCCGGCTTCTGCCCCTACATTCGACTGAAACTGCACTCATCAAGTGACCAATGACCTTCTGACAGCAAAACGTAACGGTGACAACTCTCTGCTCATTCTTCTCGACCTTTCTGCAGCTTTCAACACAATTGACCACCATCTCCTACTGTCTAGGCTCCAGTTACTAGGTATTAAGGACACTGTTCTCTCCTGGTTCTCCTCCTATCTTTCTGACCGCTCCTTCAGTGTTTCGTTCTCTGGCTCCACGTCATCTCCTCTGTCGGTGTACCCCAGGGCTCAGTCCTTGGCCCCCTTCTCTTCTCTCTCTACACGGCCCCAATTAGACAGACCATCAGCAGATTGGCTTTCAGTACCATCCTTATGCTGATGACACACAACTATGCACATCATCCCCCAACCTTACCCCCGCTGTACTACAGAACGCCAGTGACTGTCTGTCCGCAGTCTCCAACATCATGTCCGCTCTCTATCTGAAACTCAACCTCTCCAAAACTGAACTTATTCTGCTCCCGCCGTCTACTAACCTCCCTAAATCTGACATTTCCCTCTCTGTGGGCGGCACCATAATAACACCCAGGCAGCAGGCTCGCTGTCTGGGTGTTATGTTTGACATCAATCTCTCCTTCACCTCTCATATACAATCTCTTGCCCGCTCTTGCCGCCTACACCTAAAGAACATCTCTAGAATCTGCCCTTTTCTCACCATGGAAACAACAAAAACCCTCACTGTAGCATTGATCCACTCCCGCCTGGACTACTGCAACGCTCTATTACTTGGCCTCCCCATTACTCGACTATCCCCTCTCCAGTCCATCCTTAATGCAGCAGCCAGGGTCATCCATCTGGCTAATCGGTACTCGGACGCATCCGCTCTTCGCCAGTCCTTACACTGGCTGCCCATTCATTATAGGATCCAATTCAAAGTACTTGTTCTCACCCACAAAGCTCTCCACAGTGCAGCACCCCCCTACATCTCCTCCCTCATTTCTATCTATCGGCCTCAGCAACTGCTGCGCTCTGCAAACGATTTTCGACTAACCTCTGCACTAATCCGTACCTCCCACTGCCGACTCCAAGACTTCTCCCACGCTGCGCCAATCCTCTGGAATGCTCTACCCCAAGAAATTAGGACTATCCACAATTTGCATGGTTTCAGGCGCTCCTTCAAAACACATTTGTTCAGAGCGGCCTATCACATTCACTAATCAAAGTCATTCTATATGTAAGTGTGTGTGTGTGTAGCCCATTCACTATCTCCATCCATCCCTCACTTCCTCAAGATGGCTGGACCATCATTGTAAATGCATCATTGTATATACACACCTGTACTTTGTATCTCCCCCACCTCATTGTAGATTGTAAGCTCTCACGAGCAGGGTCGTCTTATTTTGCTTTAATTATTGTATTGTTAACGTTGTTACTTATGACTTGGGTTTTGAAACTGTTAAACTGTAAAGCGCTGCGGAATATGATGGCACTATATAAATAAAGATTATTATTATTATCATTATTATTAGCATGCACTATTTGATCTGAATTTTGGATCAGACTTGACCTTGATATGTCAATTGGTGCAGAACAAATGGGTTATCATGCAGTTTTCCTAGATCAATTGTAAAGCTAGGAAACTGTATTTGACCTTTATTACTCATTAAATTGTAAAAATTGTAATCTAATGGGAGCACTATTCATGGTCACTTGTCAGCTCTAAAAAGGGCTACCAGGATACCAGGCTTGGCGCTGGCTACACCAGCTTCAAGATTCTAGGGATTTGGACTTAACAGGGATTCCTAGGCAGGGGACATGAAGTTATCTGTCATTAGGTAGTATTCGCAGTCATGTTGAATAGTCTGGAAGCCGAGTCAGATCCAGGAGGTCAGCACAGGGACAAAATCACAAGGCAGGGAAGTAGTCAAAAAATGAGCCATGGTCAAAATCTGGAATGTCTTAAAGGAGTCAAAGCAGGATACTGAGAAGTTCTGTTGCAGGAAGACAAATTATTACTGACAGAAGGTTTTCAGGATCTTAAATAGTCTGTAGCCCCACCGAAACCACAGAAAAAGAAAGCAAACACTGAAAAAATAACTATTGGTCTCCCAGTACAGACAGAACTGAAAGTAAAAGAGGATCTAGAGTTATCTTGTGTTGTCTCCAAAAAGAGCGCTGTTTCCCCTGGTGATAGAAGCAGAGACAGGAAGGGCAGGCACTGACATGGATGTCACATGATGCTATATCGATGTACAGAACAAAATATAGATTACATAGATAATATAAAAAATTGGAGTCTTGCTCAACAGGACTGGATTTTTCTTTTCTTTTTATTTTTCAAAAGAAAATATAGTACGTACAAAAGAAAATTTTCATGATTGACATGACCCAGTCGATGAGTTTCGACTGCACTAAGCAGTCTTACTCATTACTCATGAGTAAGACTGCTTAGTGCAGTCAAAACGCTTCGACTGGGTCATGTCAACCATGAAAATGTTCTTTTGTATACACTATCTTTTCTTTTGAAAAACGAAAAGAAAAGAAAAATCCAGGCCTGTTGAGCCAGACTCCAATTTTTTCTATTGTCCTTGATAGGAGGCCAGGGCGATGTCGGTGTCTGAGCCCCAGGTGGATGAGCATGGAGCAACTGGGTGAGCTGGAATCAAGTTTTTGTTATAGATTACATAGGGATTTTACAAAAACAGGCACTCAGATGGCATGCAGAGTGCATATGAATGACAACAATGATAAAAAAAAAATCGGCATTGTTTCTCAACATAAAGCAAAAGATTTTGTATACGCCTGTATGAAGCCAGCCTAATTCTGGTTTCACACATTAATGATTCATGGTCTGAGTATGGATGTTGAAGTTCAGACTGAATGTGTATCTCCTGAACTGAACCTGACAGCCTCATATATGCATGTTGAGTTTGGGTTGGGAGTTCTCCAGCAAGTCAAAACTGGAGTGTGAATGTTCAACATGTTAACTAGGCCTAAAATGAATATTGACTATGGTATGTGAAATGACCTCTGGGGATGCAAACATTGTCTTTACATTGATTAACATATCAGTTAAGATTATCAATAAGTTACACAAAACTTTAAATGAGCAATTTTTTTCTAAGTATGAATTAATAAAGTAAAATAAATTGTCTCTATACAATATACCAATTGATATCATAGCTAATATATGCTGCTATGAATATTCATAAAATCTGAAAGACAGAAATATAATAGCTATTGCTATTTCACAGTAGGATATATGAACATTTGCTTGAAATACACACGTGCAATTAAATTATATTTCATTGTTGCAAATGGAAAAAAAAATCTGCTTAGTAACAATAGACACTAGAGAAAGAGAGAAAACATTTCAAAGAGCATTTTGAGTGTGACATAGTCTAATTGGAATTGGGTTCCTAAACGCATTATATAAGCTCGTTTAGAAAATTCATTGCACCGTGTGGATTTTCACTATGCTTATGAGCCGCACTTGCAAAACATTCAACCTGTATTACATTTCTCTCATTTATTATAAATGAATAACTTCTTTTGCCTTCAAGTGCTCAGTAATTCCTAGTAGAATGCAAAAAAAGTGTCTGATGTATCTCATGCAAAACATGTTAGATTATGATGTTGTTTAGATATGAGTAAAACTAAATAAAAAAGAAACTAAAAAGTAAGATAAAATGGTGGTAACACTAAAATGTAAACTATCACTAGAGACGCAGTATAAGCCATTGTTTTTTTATTTATAATTCATTATATTGTTCTCCAATTCTTGTATTATCTTTAGGAAAGTTTCATAGTTATCAAGATTAAAGGTAGTCATAAGTCCAACAACTTCAACCTAAAGTCTAACATGTTGATTCAGAGGAAGGTAAAAACAGCATGAGGCAGATACTAATTACCCAATACAAGGATGTAGGCAACTGTATAATCTGTCTGTGTAATTCAACAAAACAAAAGATCTCACCTGGACCATTGTTATGCTATAGGGTCATGCACCTGTTCAATTTCGTCCTCGGATTGAGCCAGTTTGAGGAAAAAAATCGCTGCATGTCAAAGTTTGATCTGATATATGGATCGCTCTCGGCCATGCAAGTTAATGAGTCCATGGAAACCATCGGACTGCACTTGGATGACATTTGAATCCGGTCCGATTTTCAGGCTAAAAGAATGGAGAAGACGTAGACATTTTTTCTCCTTATTCTCCTCATCCATGAGAATCGAAGCACACTGTGATCAAACTCTGATTAACTTCTATTCAAGGTTTAATTGGTGTATGATTTGCATAAGTGACTTGATTCTCTGTGCTCTTAAGTGAAAAAAAATCCTTTCTGACTCCACATTAGGCAACTAGACTAGTTATCTGAATCAAAGTCACAATACAGAATTAAGCTTCCATAATCTGAAAATATAAAAAATTTTTCAAAACAAAAAATACATTTTTCTAACACCTTGAAGTTTTATAGTGAATGAACTATTACATCATCATCTGACTGAGAATCTCACCACTTTCAATATAGAATCTGCATCTCTGATTATGATTAACCTAATTTCCTGTAGGATAAATAATCTATATCAAATCAATATCGTCAGACTTCCTGAAAAATACTGGCAGATTGTCAGTAGTTAGCAGTGGCCAATGTAGAACTATGATGATAATCACAGGACAATTCAAACACAGTAAAATAGGTGGATAAAAGAAGATACAAAATCCCAAGGATTATCATTCAATAATCATGACCAGTTAGTAGTAAAATAATATGCAATATAGCAACAGCAAGCCAGACATAGCAAATGAATGAGACTAATAGAAATGTATAATAGCATTTACCTAATTGCCTATATCTAGCAGTATTCTTAAACGCGCGTCAGGGCTCTCCCCTGGGATTTTGCACAGACACTTTGCAATGGGTAAGAACTTTATTTGACATGTTCATGCATTTTGTCTATAGCAAAACTACTATGCTGCTAGGTATAGTTAATTAGGTAATCAGTAAATGAGCTATTATACATTCTATTAGTCTCCTTCAGTTGCCATGTCTGGCTTGCTGTTGCTATATTATACATTATATTGCTACTAACTGCTCATGATATATAGCCTGCTAATCCTTGTTAATTAGTATATTTTTGGCCTCTCTTTTTTATTGTGTGTAATATTTTGTATATTTTATAAATTTTTTCACCAATAAAATTGATACATTTTTGATATTGCATATACTCTGAAGTCAGTGCTCCATTTCATGTGCACCAAAGTGGTCACTATAGAGTTGACAGAGCTGTGCTGTTCATATTCACAACTGCTAACATTTGCACATGCCTTAATTTTTTTTCCAGACCAGTTGTGAGCATAAACTAGTGTACTAATGAAATTTTTTCTAATTCTCATATCCGCTTACCATTCTATTTCAATCGTTATATTATATGTGACTAAAAGGATGTGATGTGTTTCACGTCACATCTTATGGCTAACCATTCTTATCTGTTAATTCAAGCCACAGATACAGCCAAAAATATACATTCAGCTGCTTGAGTATTGTTAGCACTCATTAGTGCAAGATATGGAAACAGAATAAATGCAATCAAAACAAGTAAGAATAAGAGACAACCGGCCAAAACACTACAAAAGCAAAAACAAAAGTCTGTGTTGTTAAACCTGCTATCATGCATTCTGCACTGCTCTGAAAAAATAATTATACATAATAGCATAATTATATTCTATCTTTAAAAAGTACGCTTAGATGAAGGAGTGCCTTGTCAACACATCCTTGACCCATGCAAAATTAAAATATTTTGAAACCGACAATTATTCACTTTCTCTTTTTTGATAAATTAAATTATCTGCTATTACAGCTGTCGTCTGAATTATTTTGTTTAAATTAGAACTCTGGCATCTTAATATGACAGTTATTAGTACTGGTTACTCTGCTTTAGGGCTTTTTTTTGTGTCTCAGCCTCTATGATATCTGCCATAAAGCTTTTGAAGCTTTCTGCTGCTGAACTCATTATGTCACTGCGTCGTTGATATTTCACACTAGAATGCTAACTGTACTTCAAGGACAAGTCATCTGATCAAAGGCTATTGCAAATCTTCCAAGTGGATGACAGATGAGAAATGGTAAAGTGTTATTTAGTACAATGACCAATGCAGATTTAAGATGCTTTTCTGAGACATTTCACTATTATTCATTCACCTTTTCATATACCCCACAATTCTCTTGCCATTGTCATCAAAAAGATACAATATGGCTTATTCCATTGCAAAAGTGCTTTGTCACATCACATAAATATTAATAAAAATGGCAAATATTAAATGTCTTGATACATCTGCAGTAGTACAAGTACACTGTGGAGCTAAACCCAGTTGTTTAGTGATACTAAGATCTTCAGATCGCAGCATCAGGATGATGTCAAGGAGACAAAAAAAGCATTTTTTCAAGTAGCTACTTGAATGCTGCCTAAGGCCACGGTCATAAATTCAGTATTTGGTCAGCATTTTACATCAGTATTTGTAAGACAAAACAAGGAGAGGGTGAAAAATGCAGAAGTGGTGACGTGTTTCTATTATACTTTTCCTCTGATTGTTCTACTCCTGGTTTTGACTTACAGATACTGATGTAAAATACTGACCAAATACTGAACATTTGAGTGTGGCCTAAACAGAGGAATGTTACTCTCATGGTAATGGCACAAAACAAGAACATTTATTTTTCTGTCAATGAGGCATATAAATCTTACCGATTCCTATAACTGTAAGGTTAGCGTCACAAGACTGTTTTTCTCTTTTTCAATGGACATGTGCATGGCCTAATAAAAGAACATGGACACTAGTGCTATCCGTCAAAATGTTGAATAGGACTCTTCAGATTTTTATGGTTGTGTGCATAAGCCTTAAGTGTTAAGTAAACATTTCAATAACTTTCTCTGGATGAATTTCGCATGTAGTGTCACACTATCTTGAACATCAAAATAGTAAAACAGTTCCAGAAATGTAGACGGTTCTTTTTTTAGATCCTGTGGGCAGGTTGTGTACAAGTGCAACACTATTTGCTGGCGCCCCTGCATGGGTTCACTTCCATGCAGGAAGACCGACATGCTCACCACACCTGCCATGTGGCATGGTATATCCCAAAGAAAAAAGGCCAAATAAAGATATACTCATCCATATATATAGACAAAAACCCAAAAGAAAAATGCCCGAGGGGGCTACACAGCGAAACGCGCGTAGGGGTCCTGCAGCTCTATATCA
>VIAB01005262.1:0-15831 GCA_009801035.1 Oophaga pumilio | reverse complement strand
TCCCGCCATGCTGGAGACTCCCGCAGTGCCGCTCCACCGCCAGTTGTTCCCAGCTCCTACACTACCGCTCCACGGACGCCGGCTCCGAGCTCCTGTAATGCCGCTGGACCCCATTTACAGGTACGTTCCGATCATAAGAAGCACCCTCATTTTCCCCCCGATTTTGGGGGAAAAAAGTGCGTCTTATGATCCGAAAAATACGGTAACTGGCCTTTTTTCTAGTGGTTTTTGTGAGATGTGTCTCTTATTTGACAGAGCTATACTAGGCATTGTTTAGTTTTTCAATTATATACTGTGACTGTTATTATTGAATGATATACGGCTGTACATATAGGATTTATTTGATGCACTATGCACTTTAAATATATGAATCCTAGAGGAATATATTAATATATGAATTAATCATCTCACAAACCACTATTTGCGTACATGCAAAAATTGGAGAAAATTGGAGCAATCAGGTGATATGTATAAAATTCATATTTATTGAACAGATATACAAAATACAAAATACATGTGATAGAAACAACTATTGCAGAAAAAGACCTCCAGCCCCCAGAGTACAAGGCCCCACAGATATCTCAAAGATATCAATGATCAGATAGCAATAACGGTACATCAAATATCAAAAAAAGGGAAAATGGAAGTGTGAGATGGTGGCAGATATGGCAAAAGTACAGAAAATGTGTCGGCCAAAGTAGCAAATAGGAGAAATAAGCTTTGTTCACTATATATATGTGAACGGTACAATGTCTAAATTGTCAGTGCCTATATATGTACTATGCTGCCCCCTATCACACATAATCATTTGGCATAATAATGAGTCTAAACATGGATGTAAAAATTGCCACTGTGTATCCCATGCTATCTGATATATATATACCGCCGGTTAATGCAGCAAGTATACCTCTAAATTGAGACAAGATGCATATATGAAAATCTGGGATTTATTGTGATCACATGTATAATTTGATGCAGAAATCTATTTGAATTGTTACGACACGAGACTTACTTGATTGGAGATCTTGATGCTGCCTTCTCCCTTGGTTTTTTATACTTCAATATGTATTTATATTTGATTGATTTTTAATAGTTGTTTTTTGCATAAATAAATAATAAAAATCTATTAATTTATTATTACTCCTAGTCCATTTTTCTTTTGGGTTCATGTGGCATGGTATCAGGCATACTCTCTGTCTCCATGTGTTATGAGTGCCACAGTTCCCAATACTGACTCTAGTGCATAAGCACGCCCTACCCTGCTCTTAAAGGGGCAGAGAGCTTACATAGTTAAATGCCTCCAGCCAATGACTGGGAAACATTTAGTTTAAAAGTGCTCCTGTAAGATGGCTTCTTTTGTGGCCAGTGTCTTGAACCCAAAGTCTCTGGTCCTTTTGCGGCCAGTGTTCTGAACCCGAAGTCTCTGGTCTTTATGCAGCCATTGTCCTGACCCCAAACTCCCAGCAACTAGAGCTCCAGTTTTGAGCATTGTATACAGAAAATATGGCCTCACATGTGGTTTCTGGCTTTCTCAAAGGCCATCCAGAGCTGAAAGCTCAAGTGCCAATTCAAATCTGGAAATCCCATGTGGTGCTTCATTGGGGACAGTTGAGTCACAAGAGGTGTTTGCTCCACATGCATCCAGGTTAGCCATCAGTGTTGCGCTGTGTACTGGTGTTTCCAAAGATAGGGAACCCGAAATGTCCCCATACAGTTCCGTTAATGGTTCCAATAATCTGCTCCCAGGAACCTCTCCACCACGAGGACGTGTTATCTTGGAGACCAGGCTAAAATGGACCATGATGAGGTATCTTCAGTTTCTAGGTAGTCTTTTGAAGAGAACATCAAGGAGGTGGAATCTTTCAAGTCTGCAATCCACCAACAAGGTGGAGGAACTCCAGTTGGTCCTTGAATCCTCCGGGGAGGTAGATGATCTCAACAATTGGAGAGAGACATTCAGCTGGCTATTTCCTGGTACTACACCAGCTTTGTCCTATGCTTAGCATGGCTTCATACAGAGAAGCATCCTAGTCATGAAGATCTACATTCCCTCTAATGGATAGGAGAGGTGTTTGTCCTGAAAAGAAGTCATGGGAGTCCATGAAGAGGTGTCTGCCACCCACTTCTCTACAGAGAGTCCTCACGGGCTTGAAGAAGAAGCATAAAGGGGACTGTAATGCTATTTGCCAGTGACCTTGCATTGTTGCCTTTCCGTCTCCATGCAGGGACGCCAGCATACTCACCACCACTGCCATGCGGCATGTTCTACGGTGTGCTTCCTGTCTCATGTGTTGTGTGTGCCGCACTTCCCAACAGTGCCCGTAGGGGGCAAGCACTCCCTCCTCTGCTCTTAAAGGGGCAGCAAGCACACATAGTTAAATGTCCCTAGCCAAAAGTTGGGAGGCATTTAATGAGTGCACCTGCATCTTGCTTAAAAAGTTCCCTCCACAATAGGGAGGTACCAAGCAACTAAATGTCATTACGTAGTGTGGTAGTTTACTAAAGAGTTGTAAGTTCCTCTGGTCCTGATGCGGCCAGTGTCCTGAACCTGAAATCCCTGGTCCTTGTGCGGCCACTCTTGAACCAGCAGTTGCTGTGCCTTGTCCCTAGGTCCATGTGCGGCCAGTCGCTGAATCAGTATTCGAGACCCGTGTGTCTGAAAGTGTTCCTATTCCGCATATTCTGTGTATCTGGACTGTCCTAACAGCCTCCGCATCAGCCCTGTCTGAGACTCCATGTCATAAACCATTCTATCCGAGGATCCAGAACCTATTTGTCGGAATGAAGCTCTAGTCTTATCCGTGCCTGCATACCTGACCCCTGGGGTCACTGAGCATCTTAAAAGCAGGGACTGCCTAGGAGTAGCACCTGGCAGCTACCTCCAGCTCAAGCCTGACTCTCAATCAGGAGCTCAAGTCAACACCAGAGAGCCACTTAGCTATGCCCCCTCCTTGGCAAGTCCAGCCCATGGCACAGTGGGTCTACAAACCACATGCACCACCTGCATGAGTAACAACAAGATGACTCTTTAGGGTGTAAAGGAGGATTCTTACTACTACAAAATATCCCATCGAGTCTATATTTTCCCAAGTTTCGCCAGTATCTTGCATAATCTTGACCTGACATTTTTGTGTGTCTCCAGCAACAGCTAGGTGTCTCTCTCATCTACTATTATGCTGTGAAGTGGCTATCTACTACAGATGTTGAGAATCAGAGCTTCTAGCACAATGGTCTCCGACCTTTCTGACCTTGAGAGCCACATTCAGCTCTGAAAAAGGAATTTGAGCCACATTCAGCTCAGACAGATGGTTGCAAACCACATCCAGAGCTCTCTCCCTTCACAGTAGTGACAACCAAAGTCCCCATTATCGATGTAATGATAACCAAATCTTTTCCACAGAAATCACCCCAAAGCAGTATAACAAGATCCAAGGGTTACAAAAATACCCCTATACAGCTTTCACCCATCAAGCACTCCCAACACACTGTTGTTTACAGTCTTAAGCACCTCTTCTGACAGGTACTATCATATGCCGCCAGCATACCATGCAAAAGTTACCTCTTAAGACCAGTATATGTACATCCAGCTCTTCTGTGCAGGGCTACTCACAAAATTCATTATTTGAAATGTGTTCTTCATACCTGTTTTCTAGACATGGAGCTAATGCACTAAACTGGCAGACAGCTGAGAGACACAATTCAAGGGACTGTAAGACACATGTGGCCTCAAGCTAAAGGTGGGAGACCTCTGATCTAGCATAGCAACATCTATTGTTATATCAGAGAAAAAATAATGGCCATCCTATGGCTGATACTTCCTTATCCTGCAGGATGATATCCAGGAACACTAAGAATAGAATGGCAAAACTGTAGCAACGATGGTTTTCTAGCTTCTACTGAATTTGTTAACTTGTCAAAATGCTGAGTACATGGCTTAAAAATCAAAGTACAGTATAAAATATTATTTAGAGGATTACATATATAAGGCTATGTTCACGTTGCAGCAAAAATGTGCCACTTGGTCGAGATATTTGAAAAATTAGTATTGTGGATGAAAATATGTGATGCAGCCTTAGACATGCTAAAAAAATTACACAACAAAAGCATAACAGTGCAACATCTCCCTACATACCCCACTTTCTAAATTTAAGACAAGTATGTATAGGACTCTTCAGGTACATTTTAAAATATCTTTGTAAGATCAGCAGCTGCATGTAAATTGTGAAGCAGCAGGGTACTTCCAAAGACAAATAGATTTTCTATATAAAAAGTAAAGACAGTTGACAGAGTAAAGAAGCTCTGTTGTTGTTCACATCTAAAGTAAGGATCACCCCACCACTGTGCATATGTTATATAATTATAGATGCAGGAACGTCAGCAACACCAAAGAAAATGAGGTTGCAGGTCTTGCTGCATTGTAAATTTATTTTGATCCAGCAAGGAGTCAAAAACAGATATGGTCAAAAACTATGCTTACCTTACTGAAGTCAGCGTTCGCTGTGTGAAATCTCTCAAGTGCTGACGCCAGTAAGGTTATCGCAGCTTATAGCTGATGAACTGCAGTAACCTTACTAACATCAGATTCACATGCTACTGTCGGTGTGTTCCGGATGCTGTGTTGAGTGGTCGGATTACTGATGTCACCAGTCAGCACTGCATCTGGATGTAGCAGAGTTGGAGATCGTTATTGGATGTGGCATGGATTTATGGCTGACCCATCGGATTATTTGTTTTTTAAAGGTAATAAATGTGGGTGTCTTTTATAGATGCCTCTCTATTGCTAAACCCTGGTCCTGATGTCAGTTGACATTACAAAGCCCATGGTTATTGGGCCATTCCCAAACTACAAATATCAGCCTGCAGCATTCCCAGAAGTGGTGCATGATGTTTGATGGGCTAATTCTGGCACTTAGCCTTGGTTCTTTTCGATTGCCCTTGTGCTGTGTTAATCAAGGTAATTGTTTTGGGGGTTGATATCATCTTTGTAATGGCAGCTGATATCAAACACATAGGTTAGTAATAGAAAGGTGTGTACCAGAGTATCAGACGCCCTCATTACTAACCCAGTAAGTTAAAATAAAAAAGAGCATAAAGCAAAAAACATTTTATTTGATTAGACCCCCCACACATTCTCAGGTTTCCCATTTATTAACAAGAAAAGAACAAAGTACAGATGCAATTTTAACTCATTTATGTTAGTAATGAAAGTTACATTTTACATTCATATTTCTGTAATACTAACTTAATAGCAAAGCCAGAAAAAGAGGACTAAAAATCCTCCAAAAATTCAAGAATTAATACATCAGAAAATGGGCAGCAGTGTTTACCTGCCCATATCTCAAAATGAATGCACTCTCAGGAAGCAGTGACATGCATACTGCACAGCTGCCCCTTTTCTGCTGTATTAATTCTTGAATTATTGGAGGATTTTTAGTCCTCTTTTTCTAGCTTTGCTATTAAGTTTAGTGTTATGACTCGCAAGTGCGAGGACACTTGACGCGGGTTGCGAGCTTACATATCGTAAATATCTTGGCCAAAATATCAACTAATACCTCACATATTTATATGTATTTTTTGCACTTTTGTTTCTCAGGGTGCAGCCAAGCCCAACATTTTTGGTCTTGCAAACTGGGATGTCTGTTCACATGGGATGCATTTAGATAGAGCTGGGCAGTCCGCCTAATCTAATAGTATGGGCATCACTAATAGGCTTTAAACCAGATACTGTGCATTACCTGTATGTGAACAGCAGCCTATACAAGCCACTTTCGTGCAATCATATACTAAACAATCACCCCCTCTATGAATTGGTAGGCTGTGAGTGCTTGTCTTATCAGAATTTTGCACCTGTGTTGCTGCCATCTTTACTACATGGGTTTGCTGCATCCTGAGAATGCATTTGTTTGGAGACCTGGGAAGGTAGACACTGCTGCCCTTTTCTGCTGTATTAATATTTCTGCAATACCATCTTGGTTTTCCCTTCTTATTCCCTCTGTTGCTCACATTTTGTTTTTTCTCTTCTCGTAAAGACAATTTTCAGTATTTGTTAGGCGTCACTGACTAATACTATATCCTAGACAGCTTCTTTTGATAGCTAAGCTTCAGTAAAACAGGCGGTATAACTGACTGGGTAATATGACTTTCAAATAGAGGGAAGAATTTGCTTGCACACAAATAAATATTTCCTTTATAAATTAATCATAAGATGTTTGAAGGCATGCAAGCATACTGTATGGACATCATATTAATCCATTTTCTGTCAACCATACCAGCAGGTGGATTTAAATGTTGGCAATTGGAGAAATTGGACACATGTTGCACAGTTCAGCACTGCTAGATTTGTGATTAGCTGAAGGAAAATAGAAATAAATTGTCTTGTCAAATTGTTTCTGAGAAATGCTATAATATTGTTTCATTGCAGTAAGTGACAAATACTTCTGTATTGTCCTTCATGATTGGAAAGATATTTTATATTTAGTTTTGTGTTATTTATCTTAATTATACAAATTCCTTAAGAATATTTTTTTTAGTGACGCACTTGCACTCTCTCAATTCCTCTTATCCAGGCTCGGACTGGCCCATAGGGTAACAGGGGAATCCCCCGGTGGGCCCCTGTGCAGATCTGGGCCCCCAATCCCAATTTATGGGCAGTACTTGGCATAATTCATTCTGTACAGAAAAAAGCAGTCTCTTATTATTCACTAACCAAACAACCCAATTTATTATACAGGGTGGGCCATTTATATGGATACACCAAAATAAAATGGGAATGGTTGGTGATATAAACTTCCTGTTTGTGGCACATTAGTATATGGTAGGCGAAAACATTTCAAGATGGGTAGTGACCATGGCGGCCATTTAGAAGTTGGCCATTTCGGATCCAAATTTATTTTTTCCAATGGGAGGAGGGTCATGTGACACATCAAACGTATTGAGAATTTCACAAGAAAAACAATGATGTGCTTGGTTTTAAAGTCACTTTATTCTTTCATGAGTTATTTACAAGTTTATGACCACTTATAAAATGTATTCAAAATGCTGCCCATTGTGTTGGATTGTCAATGCAACCCTCTTCTCCCACTCTTGATAGACTGATAGCAACACCACAGAAAAAGTGCTAGCACAGGCTTCCAGTATCCATTGTTTCAGATGCTGCACATCTCATCTCTGAAGGCAATTGTCAATGCTGTGAAGATACGAGATGTGCAGCATCTGAAACAAAGGATACTGGAAGCATGTGCTAGCATTTCTTCTGCGGTGTTGCTATCAGTGTGTCAAGAGTGGGAGAGAGAGGGTTGCATTGACAATCCAACACAATGGGCAGCACTTTGAACACATTTTATAAGTGGTCATAAACTTGTAAATAACTCATGAAAGAATAAAGTTACGTTAATGCCAAGCACACCATTGTTTTTCTTGTGAAATTCTCAATAAGTTTGATGTGTCACATGACCCTCTTCCCATTGGAAAAAATAAAGTTGGATCCAAAATGGCCAACTTCAAAATGGCCACCATGGCCACCACCCATCTAGAAAAGTTTTCCCCCTCCCATATACTAATGTGCCACAAACAGGAAGTTGATATCACCAACAATTCCCATTTTATTTAGGTGTATCCATATAAATTGCCCACCCTGTATAGAGATAAATGTAAATTTGTGAATGAGGGCAGTGTAATATTTTTATGCAGGTGAAAAGTGGGCCCTCAAAGTCAATGCTACTGGTGGGCCCTTGGCCCTCATCCCACTCCCTTGCACTCATGCCCTCTTTCTCTCACTGTTCTCTCTGTATATAACATTATGAAAAGGTTTTTAGCAGGTGTGGCAAAAATGCTGCAATGTAAGAAAGCACTAAAAATTGTGTTAATTAGAGATAAGTGAGCAATAAAATGATAGGATGATCATTACTCGAACCAAGTAATTTCTATCCTGCGAGGAAGTCAATGGGATATCCAATCATTTTCAAGCCGACTTTACAAAGATGTTGGGGAGGAAAAGAAAATGTTAAAATGGATGGAAAAAGTGCTTAACGGAAGGAGAACAGCATGGGGAAAACCCCTGGTAGCATCTTACTGCCAGATCACTGCTGAGAACAATGGTGTCACACTTTTACTCTACTTTAAGGACTGACAATAAAACATTCAAAATCGACGAGAAATTGTAGTTTACAGGAAAAAAGTTAAGATTTTTTTTTTCTGTATAATGACTTGTATTCACACGTGGTCAAAATTGTTGGTACCCCTCGTTTAATGACAGAAAAACCCACAATGGTCACAGAAATAACTTGAATCTGACAAAAGTAATAATAAATAAAAAATCTATGAAAATGAACAAATGAAAGTCAGACATTGCTTTTCAACCATGCTTCCAAAGATTTTTTTTATAAAATAAAACTCATGAAATAGGCCTGGACAAAAATGATGGTACTCTTACCTTAATATTTTGTTACACAACCTTTTGAGGCAATCACTGCAATCAAACAATTCCTGTAATTATCAGTGAGATTTCTGCGCCTCTCGATAGATATTTTGGCCCACTCCTCAAGAGCAAACTGCTGCAGTTGTCTTGTGTTTGAAGGTTGCATTTTCCATGTTTCATCTCTTTTCAAATATGCTCAATAGGATTTAGGTCAGGGCTCATGGAAGGCCAATTCAGAATAGTCCAATGTTTTCCTCTTAGACATTCTTGGGTGTTTTTACCTGTGTGTTTTGGGCCATTATCCTGTTGCAAGACCCATGACCTATCATTGAGACCAAGATTTCTGACACTGGTGTTGTGAATTGGTTTGGGATGAGTTCGGAGCAGAGGCTCCCTCTGGTGGTTACAAGCGGTACTAATGAGGATTGTGACTGGGTATCAGGTGCTACGGATTGGTCTTATATAAGGGAGTCATTTCCCCATCAGGGTTGCCGGTGATCAATTGTTCTGGTCTGAATCCTTCTTTCCAGTTTCCCTTGTAGCCTGCTGTGTCGTGTCTGCATCTCCTGCTTTCAGATAAGACATTTTCTTATTTTGTGTTTTTGCTATATTTTTGTATTTTGTCCTGCTTTTCATTGGGGACCTTCTGGTCCCTTCTGGGGGCTTTTGCCCTCTCAGTTTTGTACAGCCACTGATGTAAGTACTTTTGCTTTTTCCAGTTTTATTCAGTGGCTGCTGTTTTCAGTTTGCTGCACCAAGAGAGCTAATTTAGGTGGCAGAGGTCGTGTGATCTCAGGTGATTTTGAAATTAGTATTGTTGGTTTGTTTTCAGGGTTTTTGGAGATTGCAGTAAGTACCCTTCCTATCCTTTTCTATTTAGATAGTTTGGGCCCCAGCATTTGCTCATACTATTTTCTTACTGTGTTTGTGTTTCCTCTTGTCTAACCGCCATTACATGTTTGGGGGCTTCCTATTGTCTTTGGGGTTCTGCTCCGGGGCAGATAGGTTTCCTATTTCTATCTGTAGGTATAGTTAGTTTCTCAGGCTGTGACGAGGCGTCTAGGACCATCGTAGGAACGCTCCACGGCTGCCTCTAGTTGCGGTGGTTAGTCAGGGTACTGCAATCTCATAGTTTCCAACTTCTCTGGTGTATTACCTTTTTTCCTGCACTCCTCAGTTACCGTAACATAACACACTGGTCAGCACATTTCTCTCTGGAATCCCATGACAGTCTTGAGATTTCATTGTACCCTGCACAGGTTCTAGACACCCTGTGCCAGATGCAGCAAAGCAGCCCCATAACATAACAGAGTCTCCTCCATGTTTCACAGTAGAGATAGTGTTCTTTTCATGATATGCTTCATTTTTCCATCTGTGAGCATAGAGCTGATGTGCATTGCCAAAAAGTTCAATTTTTGTCTCATCTGTAAATAGGACATTCTCCCGGAAGCTTTGTGGCTTGACAAAATGTAGTTTGGCAAATTCCAGTCAGGTTTTTTTCTGATTTCTTTTCAACAATGTTGTCCTCCTTGGTTGTCTCCCATGAAGTTTACTTTGGCTCATACAACGACAGATGATGCGACCTGACACTGATTTTCCTTGAGCTTGAAGTTCACCTTTAATCTGTTTAGAAGTTTTTCTGGTCTTTTTTGTTACCATTCGCATTATCTGTCTCTTTGATTTGTCATCAATTTTCCTCCTGCAGCCACATCCAGGGAGGTTGGCGACAGTACCATGGAGCTTAAATTTCTGAATAATATGTGCTACTGTAGTCACAGGAACATCAAGCTGCTTGGAGATGGTCTTATAGCTTTTACCTTTAACATGTTTGTCTGTAATTTTCTTTATAATCTCCTGAGACAACTCTTTCCTTTGCTTCCTCTGGTCCATGTTGAGTGTCATACACACCATGTCACCAAACAGCACAGTGAGTATCTGTAGCTCTATATACAGGCCCATTCACTGATTCCAAGATTGTAGACACCTGTGATGCTAATTAGTGGACACACCTTGATTTAACATGTCCCTTTTGTCACATTATTTTCAGGGGTACCATCATTTCTGTCCAGGCCTATTTCATGAGTTTTATGTTTTTAAAAATTCTGTGGAAGCATGGTAGAAAAGCAATGTGTGACTTTCATTTGTTCATTTTCATAGATTTTTTATTTAGTATTACTTTTGTCCGATTCAAGTTATTTCTGTGACCATTGTGGGTTTTTCTGTCATTAAACGAGGGGAACCAACAATTTTGACCACTTGTGTATAAGGCAAAATTCAAAAAGTATTTGACCCCTTCACATTTGCAGTATATATACATGGCAAGGTAGAAAATGAGTTCCCAAACAATGCAGTACATATATGTCATGGCGATCGCAGCCAGGTGTCAGCTGATTTTGATAGCTCATACCCATGGCTCACTGCCAGGAGTGGTGCCTGCACCACTGCTGGCAGATTAACCGGCTACACGCTGTGATTTATATTGATTGCAGTATTTAGAAGGAAGGCATAGGGAGGGAGCCCCCTATTCCCTCAGATCGGCGTCCCTGAAACTTCTTTGCGGGGGCCTAATTGTTGCCATGGTAGCCATGATGACATCCGGGTCACCAGAGCTAGCAAACTTGTTAAATCATGCTCAGAGCATAGTGTATCAAGCTTGTGTGTCAGTGCAGTGCTGACAGTTTGTAAAGCATAGCAATGCTCCTGCATCGCAATGCTTTATAAGCAATCAGACTGCAAAAGATGAAAGTCCCATAGAGGAACAAAGTAAAAAAAAAAGTTTAAAAAAGTTGTAAAGATTTAAAAACAAATTAAAAAATCACAAAATAATAAAAGCAAAAATATATTGTACCCATAAATATTTTTAAGACAACAAAATAAACAAAAAAAGTAGTTTACTCCTTTAGTGAAAACCGTAAAAAAAAAACACTAGGCAAAAAATGATTCTTTATCATGCACCGAACAAAAAGTGGAATAAAATGAGATCATAAAGAAGAATGTAAATAAATATGGAATCTCTGAAAACATAATCTTGTGCAGCAAAAAATAAGCCACCATCAGTGGAAAAAGAAGTTATAGCTCTCAGAATAAAGCAATGGAAGAATAATTATTTTTTCTATAAAGTAGTTTTCATTGTGTAAAAGTGGAAAAACATAACAAAAACATAAATGTGGTATCGCTGCAATCGCAGAAAGAATAAAGTTTCCTTATCAATTTTATCACACAAAGAATGGCATAAAAAATAGAAAAAATAAACAATTCCTGAATTGCTGTTTTTTGTTCATTCTGCCTTCCAAAAATCATAAAAAAACAATCAAAAAATGCATGTGACCCAAAAATGGTGCCAATAAAAACGTCAACTTGTCCCGCAACAAACAAGCCATCGCATGACTGTCAGCCGAAATATGGAAAAATTATTGCTATCAAATTAATGTTTCTCAATAAAAAGCATCTTTTAGCGTGTGACAGCAGCCAAACTTAAAAATCCGATTTAAATCTGGTTTCGCTGTAATCGCACCTACCCATAGAATAAAGTTGTCTAATCACTTATACTGCACGAGGAACAGCATGAAAAACAAACAAAACTAATTCTTCAAATGCTGTTTTTTTTATTCTGCCTCCCAAAGAACATGGTAAGACTCAGTTCACCTTTATCCTGTGCGCTACACTGAGCACTTACACCAGTGTTTCCTTGGAAATATGTGATTCAGACAGAGCCTATGGCAGAATATTCATTATAATGAGGCAGATGGAGGCATTGTGGAAACTGTCTGGCCTGTATTCTGGCGGTGTCCGTCTTTTGAGGTTTGCATAAAAACACGGTCTGCCACAGTTTTATGCACTTCTGAAAAGGACAATGCTGACCAGAGGACAGATGGAGTCCAAAGTAACTCTGCTTCCTCATTATAGTGAATGGATCCTTCAGGGGAATCATCTGAATCGCATCATTTGGAGACAAAGATAGAATCCCCAATGTAAGTGCTCCACATAGTGCGCAGGATAAATGTAATCCCAAATGTTATGTAAAGTATAAAATAAAAGCTTTAACTCAAACCACAAAAAAAGCAAGTCTCCACTCAGTTCCATCATCTGGCAATGGAAATGTAAAAGTGAAATTGCTCCTAGTCCCCCAAAAGAAATTCAGCAAATTATGTGCTCTTAATCCAAAAGCCCTCCTCCCTTCTAAATCTCAGTGTTCCTAAATCATATTTAGCATTCACATGTTTGCATTTCTGTAGTGATGAGAGTCCATCTAATTTATGGATGCATATCTCCAGAAGCATGAGCTAAGCAATACTACATACTGGGCACCACAACATACCGGGCACTACAAAGTACTGGTAACTATGACAATTTGCAATTTTCACTCAGCAACATCCGTTTGCTGCTTATTTCTGGAAAACACCCGAGGATTCAAAATCATCACTACACCTGTAGATAAATTATTAAAGGGATTCTCAAAATGGTGTCACTTGTGGGGGATTCTGCTCTTCTAGCACTTAAGGGCTGTGTGTATGGAGTCCACAACCTATTCTTAGAAAATCTGTGCTCCAGGAGGCAAATAGCACTCCTTAGTCTCGCAGTATGGCTAACTACTACTATATAGCCACATTTAGGGTATTTCTACATTCAGCAGAAATTGTGAGACAAATTTTGGGTCAAGGTAAAAAACTTTTAAAATTTGTAAAAGTATTTTAAAAAACACAAGATAAAGAACAAAAAAAGAAGAATATATTAATAAATAAATGTATTTATGTAAAAATAAAAGTAAACATATAAAAGACGCATTTGGTATCGCTGTATTCAGAACAGCTCGACCTATAAAACTGTCCCACTAGTTAACCATTTAATTGAACAATGTAAAAAAATGAGGCCAAAAACAATGTAATAGCATACCGCAGAACAAAAAGAGGGATAACATGCAATGAAATAGATTAATGCAAATTAGAATATCTCTGAAAATATCATCTTGAGCTGCATTATACAAGCTGCCTGTCATGGGTTTACAGCAACAGAGAGGAGCCAGAAGACAGCAGCATTTGATTTTTCCTACTCCTCACTGTTTAGAAGCACTTCACCTTCATATTAAACTGTGTTAATTTATTTTGCCAGTTCAGGGGTTAATCAGGTCAATTGAGAGCTCTTGGAGAGTTTAGGCTCTCAGCTGTGCACTTATAGCCACTCCCATCTACTATATAAAAGAGGCACTGGCTAGTACACATTGTCAGAGTAGCTTTTCCTGCATAGCTGGAGTTTGCTTTTGGTAATTATTAGAGTAGGCAGTTGATGGATATGGTTATCTGCGACTGTTTCTAGGTTTTGAGTATGTGATAATACTAGTAATAATAATTTTATTTCTATAGCGCCAACATATTCCGCAGCACTTTACATTATAGAGGGGACTTGTACAGATAATAGACATTACAGCATAACAATAAACACAGATCAAAGTAGATACCAAGAGGAATGAGGTTCCTGGTTGCAAGCTTACAATCTATGAGGAAAAAGGGGAGACACGAAAGGTAAATGGTAACAATTGCTTTCATTGTTCGGACCAGCCATATTGTAAGAATCGGATGTTCATGTAATTCTGCATGAACCAGTTAACAGCCAAAGTATGTAATAGTACAGACACAGAGTGTTATTAAATGCATAAAGCGGGTGAGAACATAATAAGAGGTACCTGATTATGATAGAAAAATTTTGAATGGGCCAAGAGGGATAGTTAGGTTAATGCGTTGAGGCGATAGGCCAGTCTGAACAAATGTGTTTTTAGGGCACGCTTAAAACTGTGAGGATTGGGGATTAATCGTATTAACCTGGGTAGTGCATTCCAAAGAATTGGCGCAGCACGTGTAAAGTCTTGGAGACGGGATTGGGAAGTTCTGATTATTGAGGATGCTAACAACAGGTCATTAGTAGAACGGAGGGCACGGGTAGGATGGTAGGCTGAGACAAGGGAGGAGATGTAGGTTGGTGCTGAGCCATGGAGTGTTTTGTGGGTGAGGGTAATAAGTTTGTACTGGAATCTGTAGTGGATGGATAACCAGAGTAATGATTGGCACAAGGTAGAGGCATCGGTATAACGATTGGTGAGGAATATGTGATCATTCTCTTTCTTCTTCTACTTTGGTTTAACCCCATCATCCACTCCTCAGCACATCCCTCTGTGTGTGTATATTTTCATATTTGGTATTTTTCATTACCCCCGTTCGTATTAAATTGTTAGTCTGGTTGGTATATTACGGTACACTACTACTGCACTCTTCCCTGGAGGGGAAGGATACAGACTGAGAGCGGACTCAGGAGCTATGGCAGGGTACGTGACCCCGGCGTCTTCACCATCAGAAGTAATCCAGGGAACAAGACAAGCTAGGGCACCCATAGCATTAGGGACTGGGAAGGAGCCCTTGGTCCCGGGAAACGCAACATCAGTCATGACACTGCCATTCCGCTCCATCAGTGGAAAAGTAAAAAAGTTATAGCTCTCAGAGTAAAGTAATACAAAAGTATTTTTTTTTCTATAAAATAGTTATTGTGTAAAAGCATCAAAACAATGCAAATATAAATGTATTAAGTATCGCTGTAATTGTACTGACCTGAAGAATAAAGCTGCCTTACCAATTTTACCACATGCAGAATGGCATAAAAAACAAACAAAACCAATTCCTGAACTGCTGGGTTTTTTTCATACTGCCTCCCAAAAATCTGAATAGAAAGTATTTAAAAAATGCCATGTGACTAATAAAAACTTCAATTAGTCCTGAAAAAAACAGCCATCACATGACTGAGGGCCGAAATATGGAAAAATTATAGCTATCAAAATATTGGGATGCAAAAAACTTTTTGCAATAAAAAGCATCTTTTGGTGTGTGAAACTAGCCAAACATATACAGCACGAGGAACGATGTAGAAAATAAATAAAAAAACAATTATTCATCTGCTGTTGATTTTTTCATTCTGGCTCCAAAAGATTGCAGTAAGGCTTGGCTCACATTTATCCTGCGCTCCACACTGATTGCTTACACAGGGGTTTCCGTGTAAATCTCTGAAATATGTTATTCAGATGGAATCCCAGGCGAAAGATTACCTATAATGAGGCAATTGGTGACACTGTGGATGCTGGCTGGCCTTTGATCTAGCAGAGTCCATCTTTTTAGGTGTGCATAAAAGCGTGGTTTGTCACAGTTTTTGGCACTTCTGTAAAGGACAATGCTGACCACCAGAGGACAGACTGAGTCTACTGTCAATCTGCTACCTCATAATAATGAGTGGATACCTTGGGGGTTTAATCTGAATCACATCATTTGGAGATTTAGATGGAAATGGGATGATTCTGGGATGACTTAGTGAATCCTGAATTGAGCAGGGATTTGGACCAGATTGTCATGTGTGCATCGCCACGAAGATCGTCGCGG